>JABWIB010005198.1:0-29118 GCA_016617825.1 Platyplectrum ornatum
GTGCTATGGGGCTCCCTATAGCTGCTGGGGCCCGGGCCCCATAGCAGCTGCACCCTTTGCACCCTCCATCGTTACGCCACTGCACTTAATGTCAAGTAAGGTAGATAGCATAGGGNATTTTTAAATAGACACATTTACCACCAAACTCAAAGACAATAATCCAAAAATGTAGGCAGGTATAGTAAAATCTATCAGTACATATTCCCTTAATACATAATTTCCTTCTAAAGAAGTTATTAAGATCTTTCTTGATTAAAAAAAATCAAATAATATTCGGGAGATAATTTTAGACTGAAAACTAAATGTTACAAGATACAAGCCCGCAGGAATTAGATAATAGAGTCATTTAGGCACTTAATGCAGTTTTTACTTGTACTCTGAACTTGTTACTTCCTCAGCTACATTATCCAAGGACAAAGGGTTAGCAGAGATATTGGGCTTTCAGAAATGTACTAAACATTTGGAAAAAGCAGCATTAATTGTAACTTTCATGAATGAATGAATGCTGGGCTGATGGATGAAAGTNGCCATGTTGTGAGCAAATGCTTATAAATTCTGACCTTGCAATTATTTACTGTGTTTTGCTCCAACATCACAGGTATTGGGTTGATGGTTTGNGTTGAACAAGATGAAGATGCGGGTGGGTGGATAAAATAAATACTAGAAAGAAGGAGGTATCCAAACGTATAATGAAACCACTGCACCATATGAAAATTGTAGCTTGGCCTGTAGAAGTATGTCCACTACAGTAAGCAAACTGATATGTTCAGCACATGCAAATATTTATTTATATTACTATTTTATATTACATTTCATTTTATATCATATTAACTTATTTGATATTATATGAATATATATTATGTTATATTATTTTATTTCATGCCNTGTAAAATTAAAAAACTTCAAAAACACCATGCACCCAAGAACACATTAACACATAGACATATGAAACTGAATATTCCTACTCAGGCACTACTCCAGATCAGTTTCATGTGTCTCTGAAGGCATAATCTGGATCATTGTCTAAAAGAAACAATATTTGTAGTGTGTAGTATAATATTTGTGCGTTTACATGAGAGAAGAGAACCATTAGTATAACTACATGATTTATATTGTGTATATAGGACCCAATCAAGTATTTTAATCACAAGCTTACTGCGCATGCAGGACACGTTTTAGCAGAAAAACAAAAAGGCAGCCTTTTTCCTGTTTCCAGAGTCATATGTACAGGGTCGAGGCTTCTACAGCTACAGTTTACTTGAATTTAAATGGGTTTTTTGATCGCTTGCCTTCACAACATTAAAATACTGATTTAAATCAATATTTTGAATTTCCCGTAGTATACTACTGCCACTACTCTGACATTAAATTATTTATTTCAGTGCTCAGTGCGGAATACATCTGTATGGTGTAGTGGCACTTTTTGGATGGGAAGCAGTGCATCAGTCTTTCTGCACATGTGTAGTAGTGTTCATTTTCGCTGGATCAGCTCCAAAGACCTTTATAAATCTGGTCATTAAGTGGGAATTAGGACCTCATATATGATAAACATGTTACTTAGTTTTAAAACCCTCATTGCTTGCTGCCATCAGAGCTTATATCCTCTCTTAAACGTTTGCTCATACATTACAATATACAATCATATATACACTAAATAATAGACTATTATAGAAACTAGATTATTTCCCAATTAGTGAATGCTTTACTGCGGTATAAACTCAAGGAACTTTCTTGAGAGAAATTACTAATTTGTTGAAGAAACGTAAACAGCGCTCGCTGAAATATTCTTGTTATACACCATTATATGATACATTTATATTCTAATATCTTTCATTACAAGGGAGTACAAGCAACTAGAAATTGTTTAAATATCAGCCTCAGGTACCAAGGACACCCAGTGAAGTTCCTCATGTCTCTATTAAATGAGATCTCGACATGTAGCTACCTCACCTTCAATGACAAAAGCCTTGGGGTCAAATGTGGCCCCAGAACATGCTATTGCATACATGTTTGAAGTATTTCTGGAGAATTGAGATTATAGAGTGTACCTAGTTCTCTATTTACGCCATATTTAGACACAGACAGAGCAATGACTGAAACTAATACAATGGGGTATATTTCCTAAGCGGCGAGATTGCAGTGAGATTGAAAAGTGGGGATGTTGCCCATAGCAACCAATCAGATTCACATTCTACAGTGTGTAAAATAAAACTGAAAACTTGAATCTGATTGGTTGCTATGGGTAACATCCCCACTTCTTAATCTCATTGCAATCTCATCACTTAGTAAATATACCCCAATGAATCATATAAACTGACCTTTACCATAAACCAACTGATGGTAATACAATTTTGCATACCCATAGCTATCATCCTCCAGCCTTAATCAAGATTCTCCCACACTCACAAATCATCAGAATAAAAAGTAATAAGCAATGATGAAATACAACAGAACATCAAATGAAAGAAATACTAGTCAAATTCAATCAAAGAGGACATAGCGGCCAATTCCTAAAGGAAGCAGGGAGGTCACGCTACAACGTAAACTACATAGACCACTGGAAGATAAAATCCTGTGGTAAACACACTTTATGCACCTTAGCTTTATTAGTAAAAGAGCTGCATTGCTACTTCCATGAAATGACACTATTAATGAGGGAAGTAGTGCATTGAATGATTTAGAAATTCTCACTCATTTAAACATGATTTTACAGGGTGAGGGAACCAAATGCTATATTGTATTGGAAGTTATGTAAATGATTATATTTCCCTAATGTTAAGCAAAATAAATTAGCAAAGTATAACATATTGCAAAAGAAAAATGTTAAACATAAAATGATACAAAAAATATGGAATTTGTAAAAAAACTTGTGTCAGAAAGTAGACACTTATAACAAAGTATTACAAAAATTGTATATCTTATGTATGAGCTTCTTTGCTTGAACCAGTAAAGCGTATTTGGTAATTGCTGACTTAAGAATAAAAGTATACATGTTTAAAATGACATTATACTTAATAAGCAAACTACTTACTATATGTGCAGCCGTATACTTCTACTCTCATTCCTATCCTGCCATTTGAATTCCAGTCCAGTGGGTTAAAGCGTAAGTATCTGGCTCTTATATGGTTCTGAAGCTTGTAGTGGACAACGCTGTCAGCATTTGTATTACCTATAAATGCCTGTAAAAGAGATTTGCATGTAAGTGTCATAGTTGTTTTACCATCAAACACACATTTTTACATGACATGCATTATAAGTTATTGAAAAAGTGACTGCAGCTCACAGCATGTGAACCTGCCAGTTACATGGTGTGGATCGGTCATTGACCTCACACCAGATAGAACACTATGGCCTAAATTTACTAAACAGGGAGGTTGCAGGAATTATGAGTGGGGGGTGTNTTTAAAACCCTCATTGCTTGCTGCCATCAGAGATTATATTCTCTCTTAAACGTTTGCTCATACATTACAATATACAATCATATATACACTAAATAATAGACTATTATAGAAACTAGATTATTTCCCAATTAGTGAATGCTTTACTGCGGTATAAACTCAAGGAACTTTCTTGAGAGAAATTACTAATTTGTTGAAGAAACGTAAACAGCGCTCGCTGAAATATTCTTGTTATACACCATTATATGATACATTTATATTCTAATATCTTTCATTACAAGGGAGTACAAGCAACTAGAAATTGTTTAAATATCAGCCTCAGGTACCAAGGACACCCAGTGAAGTTCCTCATGTCTCTATTAAATGAGATCTCGACATGTAGCTACCTCACCTTCAATGACAAAAGCCTTGGGGTCAAATGTGGCCCCAGAACATGCTATTGCATACATGTTTGAAGTATTTCTGGAGAATTGAGATTATAGAGTGTACCTAGTTCTCTATTTACGCCATATTTAGACACAGACAGAGCAATGACTGAAACTAATACAATGGGGTATATTTCCTAAGCGGCGAGATTGCAGTGAGATTGAAAAGTGGGGATGTTGCCCATAGCAACCAATCAGATTCACATTCTACAGTGTGTAAAATAAAACTGAAAACTTGAATCTGATTGGTTGCTATGGGTAACATCCCCACTTCTTAATCTCATTGCAATCTCATCACTTAGTAAATATACCCCAATGAATCATATAAACTGACCTTTACCATAAACCAACTGATGGTAATACAATTTTGCATACCCATAGCTATCATCCTCCAGCCTTAATCAAGATTCTCCCACACTCACAAATCATCAGAATAAAAAGTAATAAGCAATGATGAAATACAACAGAACATCAAATGAAAGAAATACTAGTCAAATTCAATCAAAGAGGACATAGCGGCCAATTCCTAAAGGAAGCAGGGAGGTCACGCTACAACGTAAACTACATAGACCACTGGAAGATAAAATCCTGTGGTAAACACACTTTATGCACCTTAGCTTTATTAGTAAAAGAGCTGCATTGCTACTTCCATGAAATGACACTATTAATGAGGGAAGTAGTGCATTGAATGATTTAGAAATTCTCACTCATTTAAACATGATTTTACAGGGTGAGGGAACCAAATGCTATATTGTATTGGAAGTTATGTAAATGATTATATTTCCCTAATGTTAAGCAAAATAAATTAGCAAAGTATAACATATTGCAAAAGAAAAATGTTAAACATAAAATGATACAAAAAATATGGAATTTGTAAAAAAACTTGTGTCAGAAAGTAGACACTTATAACAAAGTATTACAAAAATTGTATATCTTATGTATGAGCTTCTTTGCTTGAACCAGTAAAGCGTATTTGGTAATTGCTGACTTAAGAATAAAAGTATACATGTTTAAAATGACATTATACTTAATAAGCAAACTACTTACTATATGTGCAGCCGTATACTTCTACTCTCATTCCTATCCTGCCATTTGAATTCCAGTCCAGTGGGTTAAAGCGTAAGTATCTGGCTCTTATATGGTTCTGAAGCTTGTAGTGGACAACGCTGTCAGCATTTGTATTACCTATAAATGCCTGTAAAAGAGATTTGCATGTAAGTGTCATAGTTGTTTTACCATCAAACACACATTTTTACATGACATGCATTATAAGTTATTGAAAAAGTGACTGCAGCTCACAGCATGTGAACCTGCCAGTTACATGGTGTGGATCGGTNATTGACCTCACACCAGATAGAACACTATGGCCTAAATTTACTAAACAGGGAGGTTGCAGGAATTATGAGTGGGGGGTGTTGCACATAGCAACCAATTAAATTGAGAGCTCACATTCTGCAGGATGTAAAAGAAAAATGAGAGCTTGAATCTGATTGGTTGCTATTAGCAACCTCCCCACTTGTCAATCACCCTGCAATCTTCCTGCTTAGTAAATTTAGGCCTATGATGGGAGGATTTCGGAAAGATGTATGGACACATTAGTATGTGTGATACATATCTAGGTACTGTATACTTGCATGAATTCTTTAAATAAAATGGCATTTTAGGTTGAGTAAGAAAATTAAGTACAGTATTTCTTTAAAAACAACAAACAATTACGTATTTACTGTTTAGTATGGTTGGCTGCCGCGCTGTGCGTATCCNAAAAGTCACTCACAGTTCTGAGGAAAAGTTAATTCCCGTTCTTCTCCACACTGTATTCTTGTAAATGATCACTCCAAGTCCTGGTAAGGCGGTCTTTGTTCCGTCCCTTTCTATATTTCCATAGACCGGGTTCACTCCTCCTCCATACACATAGGAAAGTGAGATATATCGATTTTAGTATTAATTCAGCACCATGAGCAGTATGTATAATATCTACTTACACTCAGGGCTCGAAGTGGGCCGGTATATGCTGGTATGGTATACCGGCACTTCTCCCACGAAGCCACGCCCCCTTTTCTAAGCCCCACCCCCTCAGCACTGGAGGGGGAACTTTAGTTTAAAAAATCGTGGGTCCGGAGGGGGCGGGGCTCCTGTAAGGGGCGGGGCTTTGCGCCATACCACCACTATACATTCCCCACTTCGAGCCCTGCTTACACTGAGGTATCCTTTCTGCTGCTTCGTCAGTGTTTCCTCCGATGGTTCCGATGTCTTCACGCAGGTATCCTCCTATTGGTGTTCTCCATATCTTCCTCCTTTATAATAGGCCATCACTTCTCTTTTCCTCTTTCCCGGATTTCCAATATGTTAAGCCGTGGGTGCCAAGTGGGTAGAAAATTATGTAAATTTCAGATTATATACCATATATATAACAAGCCCGCATCTACTTACACAGATGTTTCTGTCTCCTGGTGTCCTCTGTGTTCCTCTCCATCGGTATCTGTGATGGGTTAGTCCTCCTCTCCCCGGACCTCAAGAATGTACCGAGACCTAGACCCGGATCTCCAAGATACGGACCCCAAGTGGATAGGCAATTCTGTTAGCTTCAATTATATACCATGCATGCAGCGTGCCAATATCCACTTAAAATTAGGTTTCCTTCCAATGGTGACTTCGGGAGGTAATGGGGTAACCGGACGGGACTAGGACAACTATACCTTACACACGGAACCAACGCGTTTCAACGCACACAGCGCCTTTATCAAGGTCCTTGATAAAGACGCAGTGGACAACTTTATCAAGGTCCTTGGTAAAGACGCTGTATGCGTTGAAACGCATTGGTTCAGTGTAGGTGTAGTTGTCCTAGTCCCATCCGGTTACCCCATCACCTCCNGAACACTCGGATTTGCAGGGTCCGCAACCCGAGTCTTTTTTCCAACGTTCGTTGTAAAGATGAGAGGAATATTCGGGGGATAATGGACACTCACCAGAAGTTTTTTTATGTAGAATTTTAATTAATTTTTATTGGAATAGAAGTCGTTAAATAAACAGTGATTGGGAAACTGAAAAGGAGTAATCTTTGGAAGTCACCATTGGAAGGAAACCTAAGTGGAAGTGGATATTGGCACGCTTAATGAATGGTATATAATTGAAACTAACAGAATTGCCTATCCACTTGGGGTCTGTATCTTGGAGATCCGGGTCTAGGTCTCGGTACATTCTGGAGATCCGGGGAGAGGAGGACTAACCCATCACAGATTTAAAGGGAGAGGAACACGGAGAACACCAGGAGATGGAAACCTCTGTGTAAGTAGATGCGGGCTTGTTATATATATGCTATATAATCTGAAATTGACATCATTTTCTACCCACTTGGCACCCACGGCTTAACATATTGGAAATCCGGGAAAGAGGAAAAGAGAAGGGTTGGCCTATTATAAAGGAGGAAGATACGGAGAACACCAATAGGAGGATACCTGCGTGAAGACATCTGAACCATTGGAGGAAACACTGAGGAAGCAGCAGAAATGATACCTCAGTGTAAGTAGATATTATACATANACTAACCCATCACAGATTTAAAGGGAGAGGAACACGGAGAACACCAGGAGATGGAAACCTCTGTGTAAGTAGATGCGGGCTTGTTATATATATGCTATATAATCTGAAATTGACATCATTTTCTACCCACTTGGCACCCACGGCTTAACATATTGGAAATCCGGGAAAGAGGAAAAGAGAAGGGTTGGCCTATTATAAAGGAGGAAGATACGGAGAACACCAATAGGAGGATACCTGCGTGAAGACATCTGAACCATTGGAGGAAACACTGAGGAAGCAGCAGAAATGATACCTCAGTGTAAGTAGATATTATACATANTGCTCATGGTGCTGAATTACTACTGAAATCNATATATCTCACTTTCCTATGTGTATGGAGGAGGAGCGAACCCGGTTTATGGAAATATAGGAAGGGACGGAAAAAGACCGCCTTACCAGGACTTGGAGTGATCATTTACAAGAATACAGTGTGGAGAGGAACGGGAATTAACTTTTCCTCATAACTGTGAGTGACTTTTTGGATACGCACAGCGTGACAGCGAACCATACTAAACTGTTTCAATTGTCTTTGGGGAATATATCCCCTAATAGGGTCAGTGAAGGACCCGAAGGTTGGCAACCGCAGCAGAGGCGAGGGCGCGGGAGTTCTTATTGTTTTGACCTTATTTGAATTACTTATTTACGTATTACAATATAACTTTCTTAGTGTTATTTTAGAAACTACCTTTATACATACATTGCGGTATTATTTCAATACATACAACAATTACCTGCAAAGGCTGTTTTCTTTGTCAATGTTTTATATATGTGACCTAAAAAAATCTATTGCATTTGATCATGAACTATTACTGCACACAAATGACACCTTAAACTGTTGGCTTAAATCCATATTTTAAAGGTAAAAGGTTACAATAATACCTATGTATATATTTACCTATGTATATATTTAGAAAAGTAGCCCACTAGTCTAAGGACTGTAAAAAGCATAGTACCAGTTTTAATAATTAATTTAATTAGAAATCCATAGCAGAAGAAATTTTTTACTAGATGGCAAAATTATACAAACATCCCCATATATGTAAATGCATAAACAGCATAAATGGCCACCTTGTAAAAAATAGATCAANTCATGCTGGTCCTATTATTACATCCCATTGTTCTTTATTTATTCTAGTTGCAGTCTTGATAGTATGTTTTATAGTAGTTATTAACAAGTTTATATTTGTGTTGAATAATCATTATTTGAGGGATTTTGTTGCACTTAATATTTTGTATAGAATACAATATTTTCTTATTCTGAACATCTTGCTATACACTGATATGCATATGTATAGCTATCCTTNTGGATAAATACAACTTAAATATAGAGACTCATATAAACACGTTAAGTTACTCTAAATTGCATATTTAAATACTATCTTGTGACACATTATTTAAGTATCATAGCAGGCTACACTAAGCAAATTCCTTGTCTTTGGTCTCCTAATCATTTGTTCCTCTTTAACGTCTATGTTACCAGCTAGGTATTTTTAGAACAAAAACTGTAGACAGATAATTGCCTCCTACAAGATCAGAATAAAGTGTGTTAGTATTGATTCATAATTGCAGAAAGACTNATATCAAAATGTTGCTCTGTCTCCAGCTAAACATACCTTAAACTGAAGTGGTAAGAAGAACATGGAAGAGGGAATAACCTTTTTGCATGAGCAAGCTATTACTGTATGTTGACTACATGCCAGTGCCCCTTCCTACCCATGCAATGACCTAGAAACACAAGGGATCACGGCAACTTCTTATACCCAGTTCACATTGCCATCCCATCAATAACCTGGGTTTTTGAAGCCAGGTTTTTTCCGAGTGACTTACAGATCTGACTTCTGGGTTTATGAAGCCATGTTTTTTCCGGGTCTTTTAAATATTCAACATCTGTTGACCACTGCTCAACGGAGTCAGATACTTGGTTTCCTTTTTAATTTATTTTTTAACATCTTTAATCCTGGCAAAAATCTAGGTTGGACCTGGGAATAACCCTGCAAAAATCCCAGATTCAGTTCCCAGGTCTGTAGAAATGGGATTTTTCCGAGACACCATTCACACTGTAGAGTGGCAATGGAAAGGAAAGAAAGCCACTGATCACCTTCCATGGTGATAAAGCTTTACACTGAATGTGTTCAAATCTTGAACAGGCACAATTGTTTTAGATGCCCTTGCTGTATGTTGTCTATGTGCCTCCTGGTTTTATATGGGTTTACAGGCTGACAATGGCCTTTTTTTACAGGTTATGTTTCAAGCTATGGGAATTTATCCATGAAGTATAAATCACCACCCTACGTTTTTTTTTTTTTTGTGAAATGCAGGCAATCAACGGCCCTCTTATTAATTTTTAGTATACCCCAATATAAAAGCACTTTCCTCCTGGATACAAACACTGTAAGAATAGGAAGTATGAAAGTTAATGTGACCAGGTAGCAAGCAGAGAATTTACATTTACCAGCATGTGGGGATGTAATATGTTGTTCCAATGTGATACATCATCCAAAATGGCTTATATGCCTTGACTGAACAAACGAGAGATAATTTATGTCATATACACATTTTTCTTTACCTGAATATAAGTTGGATAGCTAAAAGGAATTGGCAGTGTAGCTATAAGATGATGCCCCTTTGGAAATTTGTTTTGATAAAACTGTGATCTTCATTGACAGCTATTCAAGAAGATAGCCATTTCCAATTATCATCATATGTGGCGCATCACAGGGAGAAATTTAAGTGGGATATGAGAAGAACATTGGGTCTGTCAGTGTTTATTAGGAAAAACCTTTACTGTCTTTTTTGAACATTTCATTTATATTACTATAATACTGATAGCACTGTGTGTTAGAAGCTATAACATTACATTTCCAAATGGAATACGAATGCCTAGCAGAAAAATAAAATGTAGAGGATGGCTGAAAAAAAGCATTTTCCTACCAATTATTTCTAGTGACACAATTTGTGATATATTTATTATATGCCACTAAAGAAAATGTCTGGAAGGCATTTGTATGTGGTTTTTGCTTTGATGGTTATTCTATGATAATATGCTTCTTAACAAATGTGGGTGGTATTGTTTATAGCTGTTTTGAAAGATTGCAATGGATAATTACTTAATGTGACTGATCACTTAAATATCTCAGTTTGTAAATTTACTGAATAATGCTTGGCTGTAAAAACTATTAGGTTTAAAAGCAAACAGATGAAAATGTAATGATCATAAATACAGAGCTGTTGATAGTCAATGGGTTCCTTATATTGTTCATTTCGTGCATATATTGCTGTTTTATATGCCTGCATGTTAGATGGTAAAAATGTTTGATTTTATTAGATTTTTTTATCCCAACATACAGTACCTCTATAAACACGTCGTACCTCATGATGGGCCTGATCCAAACTCTCAGTGTGCACAAGATGGAAACGGACTGAGACAAATGTTTCATATAACGATTCAACAAAAAATAATACTCGAATCGAGCGCGGCAGTCATCTTTTGGCTCACGTATATGGATGTTAATATGTCTTGATTGTTTTCTTCAATCCTTAAAAGGTTGTGATTGTGTAAAGCTTATGAAGCACCACAAAACAATGTTTTCTTAACTTATAGTGAATTGGGTAATGACTTTTACAGTATCTTTTAAACATGTTTGTTGTTTGTGGGGGTTTTTTAAACTCATTTTTACAAGTTGTGTGAATTATCCCATGTCTGTTTTTTTTAGGACTTTTTCGTTTGTTTTTTTTTAAGTAATGTTGACAATGTTTTTTACATACTTAGTTTTATTTGTATCTTATAGTGAACATGTGTATTCTAAACATCTAAATAGATTTTTAGTAAATAGGCTTTTTAAATTCCAAAGCTAAGCAGGGGGACGATTTGTACAGCGAATATCCATTTTAGTGAATTCAGTGCTTTATATATGTTTGTAAAGAAGACTTCAAAATGGCAGAAGACGGGAAAATGGCAAATGTAGTCCCTCTGCATAGTGGAAGTAGGAAGGATACCGCCAACTATCGCTCAGTAAATCTAACATCAGTAATGGGGAAATTAATGGAAACCTTGTTAAGAGAACACATTGTAGGTTATTTAAAATCAGGGCTCGAAGTGGGGACTTTAAGGTGACGGTATGTGCTAAGCCCCGCAGCTGACATAAGACTCCAGGGAAAAATATGCCTTTTTGCTGATGACACAAAGATATGTAATGGTCAAGATTGTGGCAACTGCAGTTTAATGGCAAAAATGCAAAATCATGCACAAAAATCAATATCCATTAATGACATTACATTACAAAATACTGAAGAGGAAAGGGATTTAGGGGTCACCATTTCATGTGAATTAAAGGTATCTGGGCAATGTAACAAAGCAATGAGAAAGGCAAGTCAGATGCTTGGTTGCATAGGGAGAGGAATGAGTAGCAGAAAGAGGGAAGTAGTAATGCCTCTCTATAGGGCACTGGTGCGGCCTCACCTAGAATACTGTGTTCAGTTCTGGAGGCCATATCTCCAGAAGGACATAAATACATTAGAGAAAGTGCAAAGAAGAGCCACCAAAATGGTACATAGTATGACCAACAAAAACTATAAAGAAAGACTAGAACAATAAAATATGTATAGCTTGTAGCAGAGAAGGGCAGGGCCGCCATCCCCCAACCCCCGGCAGTGGCACGGCACCCTGTACTGGCGTGCCAGCCGCTGCCGGCAGCGTGCCTGAACTCACTGAGCGCCGGTCGCCGGCCATCATATGAGGGTGATCCTGGTGGCTGGGATAAATATAAGGGTATTCTGAGTCTCAAACTAAATTTTTAATACAATAATCTCAGTATAGTTTTAACAACAGGGCAGACTGGATGGGCCATGTGTCTCATATCTGCTGGGAAACAAAGTTCTGTCCCACAAGTCACCTTACAGAGGGAATCACATGACACACTAATATGTCCTAGTACTTCTTTTTATCCATTGTTCCATCTGACTAAGGGCTGGATCCAGACTTACAGTAAGTTTACATAATAGTTCCTATCTTGATTCCCCTCCCTATGGTGGGAAGAAAACTCCCCCCTACGGAGGAGAAACTGCTGACTGAACCCTACCCTTAAATCTTCTGCTCAGCCTTAGATGCAAGATGGTCTGGAAGTCTTGTACGTAAGGGCTGAAGTCAGTACATACCTGGCATGCGCAGATGCCCCCTAGCACCCACTATATAAATTGCATAAAATACTCAAAAACAACTTTATCCAAATGTGAACAAAATTTGACCCTGCAAAGGGCAATGGGGAAAAAGTCCTGATTATCGGTCCAGTAGCAACTATGCATGTAGTATTTAACAATTTTATATCAGCAACTGAGAAGATAGACAAAGATAGGGCAAAAATTTGAAAAATCTGTTAAATGTATCCTAATGTAACATCAACAGCAAGAAAATTCCTTATTCTAATGTATCTTTTGTACTGGAACTAGTGTTACAAATTTAAATTCAAATACATGTAAATAATATAAATCACAAGAATGATTTTGTTAAATTCTGCCAAATCTCTAATTCCTCTTTATTGGAAAACTCAGAGTACTCCTAGCACTAAATGAGATAATAACATTACATTAATGGAAGAAGTCTCAATACCCTCTGAAGCCAAACATAGATATATTGTCACTTGGCAGTTCTGGTTTACAGATTGTAAATTCTTTTCATGCATAATTGATTTTCAAATGACTTGTGCTAAAACTGTTTAATTTATTTCTGTTGATTTCTGTAAAATCTAAATATGAGCCCAAAACTTTCTCTCCATTCTATCCATAAACACCATATGTGCTAAGCTGAAGCATTTTACTTTATAAGTGCGTTTTAAATTTTTAGTTGTCTTGTAATAATGCTTACCATTTTTAACAAGATTGCACTTACCCTGTACAAAAATGAATTATAATGGCATTGTCTTGGCTTTAAATTTGTATTGTGGTTTCAGCAAGCCATGTGTAAGGGCAGTACGTTTTATTAAACTTTTTCCTTGTTCCTATATTACTATTTAAGGACAGAAGCCAGACTTATTAGTAAATGTGAGCATCAGAATTTGGTATGGAAGCATGAATTATGTGTAATAGCTTATCCAAGTCCTTAATGTACGAATAGCATACATTCCCACACCTACACCTTCCGTGCCTGATAAAGACATCCTCGGTGCCCAGCCCTATCAGTGGAACAGACTCCATTGTGTAACTTTGAATTTGTTGGATCCATATGTTAACGAATTACCAAGCGCACTTGGAACATGAAATAGTTTTCTGTATTTCTGGATTAGATATTATATTATTTACATTCCAGATCAAGTTATAATAAACTTGAAACAATATTTATAATAATAATGGTCAAAAGCTGCAGATAGTTAGAACCAAAAATATTGACATAGCAAAGGCTCAGATAAATGTCACTGAAAAAAAGATGAAATATACCAATAAAAAACACTGTGTCATGGTAGTAATGAATAGAATGGTAATTTAACAACAGAAACCACACCTACAAACATACAGTACAAGGACAATGTCAGTCTATGGAATTGTCATTTTAAAAGGCTATATTCCCAGATGGACCTCTCACAGAAATAATATAGTTTAAGAAAAGTTATTTCTGTTAAGCTTTTGTAGACATAGAAAGGAAAAGCAATGGCAGTAATTCAGTATTTCAGAATAAAGTATTACAGGATCTGCACAGTGAAATGGTATGACAAAAGGCATTATACAGAATTCACAATGATGTAAGTCAGCTAATGTGACACAGAGAACATTGGTTGCAATTTAATAGAGATATAATATGAGAAATCGAGAGAATCTCTATATANGAAAAAGACAAAGTCTGCACAATACTGAAATGATTCCAAAAAATCATGCCTGTGTGATTTGTAGAGCACTGCCAATTGACAATCTGAACTAAGCAATCCTAGCTACTGAAGGTGGTCATAATGTAAACTCCTTCCTTCTGCCCCATCTCTGATAAATGCTCTGATGCAGACATGTGACCTAAGGTTTTGACTTTTATAATGTTAGTGTCATTGTAATATAGTATACAAGGGCAGGGTGCCCACTGTTCCTATGTTAAGCTGAAATTATGGCGTAACTTTTCTCTCTTATGTTTAACTTTGGATCTGGTCCTTTGTTCTTGCCACTGAACTAGTTATCAAGAATTCATTTTCAATCATTTGCAATCATTTACATTTTCCATGTATCCCGATATCTTCTTTCCTATTAAGTAGCTCCTTAAAACCTTACATTTCAACCTTGCACGGTAGTATTTTAAAGTATTGACTTACTACTGGCATTTATGGCAGACATTATCATTGGTGGCTAATGTGAAGAGTGTCCTTGTCTTCTCAATGTCTATTACTTTTTACAGTTATGTAGCTGTGGTTAGTGAATAGAAACAAATTAAAGGTCACAATCAACAGAACATCATTCANTATTATGTGATAGTTATAGGGTAACCATTATTTAGAGTATGGGGCTAATCTCAGAGCTATTGACAATTTCTGACATATTTCTTAAGCATTTTAAGTTAAAATAATGTGTTAAGGGCTTGCTATAAACATGCTATAACTCTTCAAGGAAATGTGAATGTGTTAGGGCTAAGTAAATGTGGCATGAAATGCATAAATCTATCCATGTCCATATGGTTTATGACTCATACATTTAAAGTGTCTTAATTACCCAATTATATAGTCACACATTTATATTTTCAGTTATCACTTGTTGGACCTAAGGACCTTAGGGCATTATTCTTCACCCATCTTTTGGTTTGTCNTTTTTTATATTTGTACTGATGCATTTAGTATATAATTCTTCAGATGCTAATTTCTTTTGGATTAAGTGTCATGAAATCTGAATTATGTAACAAGAATTCATCTGATGATACTATAATGTTATATGTTTTATTGGTTTTTGGAAAAAAAAAAAATATTCCCTCCCAAAAATTGAAATTTGGTTAGATTAAAGAAGTCTATTACATTTTATAAAATACCCAGAGCTTAAAGTATATGGTAAAGCCCCATCATTGGCCACATAATAAAGAGTTTGTAAAGGAATGCCATGTACCCTACAGTACCTGTACAATAAAAATGGACCTTCAGTGCTAATGGACAGGATATATAGGGGAAATATTTACTGGTTTCCCAAATAGAAGTGTAAACACACACACACACACACACACACACACACACACGCACACACGCACACACGCACACACGCACACATATAAAATTGCAGCTAAAAACAGTTGGAAAATGTGTATCCCCTATTTGGAACTGCAGGAGATTTCAAATTTGGTTCTTTGATTCATATGAACAAGGAAGACCACTAAGAAGAGAATAAAAAAAAAAAGAATTCAAACTTTTTCAGTAGAAATGCCACCGGTCACTGAAGAGCAGGGAGTCGGGACATGCTCAGAAATATGATTCTTGGAATTAGAAATTTTATATAGTCCTAGACTTATGTCACTACACATGTGGAGCTGGCCAATGGTAAGGCTACTAGATACGTCATCATGATGTTTCCATGTATAAAAATTATATTGACTAAATTGAGTCCCCACCTGACATCAACCCAACGTGAAGCAGACAGGACAGGGTACCCAGCTATTTACAGTCTGACTATATTATAGTATGGTCTGTACCACTAAAGCCACGGTCTATGGTAAAGAAATATAATCAGTTTTCACCTAACATGATATGTTCAAGAGTCAATCTCTATATCTTTGTCTATTGTTTTCTATTCTTGCTTGTAATATTTGATCATCTCCTTTATATAATTTTTTATATAATATCTTTTATATCTACAACAATGTCTAAAGATATTTGAAGCATCTTATATCAGTAAGAAATTTCTTCATAATCTTTAATAAAATGAAAACACAATGTACAAATGGTTACACAGATTTAAANTTGGATGTTCTTAGCAATGTCAATGTGTACACTCGCTTTGCTATTACCATGGAAGATAGCCAAATTTAAAATGGCTTATCAGCTGTGCACAATGCTTAATTTTAGAGGTACTTTTAGCAGTAATCCATATGTCCTTGTGATTTGCTCTTTTTGTGTAGTTTTCTAATACCATATTGTTTTTCAACAATTGTTCGTATTTATTTAACAAATTTAGAATGGAAAATTGTTTTGTGGATGCACAATAGAAAATAATTTTATCATAAAAAGCATAATGGGTTTATGTGGTAAATTTGCCATTTAAAATAGCGTTTTTAAATGAATCTTTATCACATAAATATACTAGAGATTACAAGAGACATAATGCATTCTGACAGATGGTTGAACTTTGTAAACTTCTGTATAATAAAAACCAGTAATTGTCATACTCACCATGCAGAAAAAGGTTCAGTCTGTAAACACAGAATAGTGTTTTGGACCAGCTAAATGTGTTTTTCCCCTGTCACTGACATTGGGCCGGATCCTGTTTCTCTCTTGCTTTACTCTCTTGTAGGGAGATCATATTGTGGCTGCAATGCATGAGAGAGAAGCATGGTCCCGCCCATTAATTATAAATCTAGGTCTATTGAAGGACTGCTTTGGGGCACCTTCAAGTTTATTATACATTTTGCATATGCCTAGCAATGCCAAACCGAGGTGTGCATTGTTGGGTAAACAGCGCACTTGCGGATCTCCTAATGGACGGAAAGATTGTCCAAATGCTAGGAGATCCATCATCTGGACCGGCCCTGTCCATCTAAATTACATTAGGTGGGCAGGGAGGTTTATCCGTGTAGATCATCGGTCGCATGGACTGCTGATCTACATGGGGAATGGAAGGCATTTCTGCACAAGAGAGGGGAATGAAAAGGAAATCCCTCACTAGGCTTCTTGTGTAGACCCATGTCAATGACATAATAACCTGGCTTAAAAAAATAGTAGAGCAGTTAACTTTCCATATATTTAGAAGAAGGACAAATACAATGTACACTATACAGGCAAGTGANCATTATTTTTCATTCAGTTATTATTTTTACAAAATATGGACAATAGGCCAGATTTATATCTTTAGGCCCTCATGACTTAATCAAGAACAGGCAAAACCATTTGAATCTTGGTGTTGGCATGCAGGGAGAATACTTTATTTTTGTATTTTGTACTGTCAGGAAACAGTCCTCTGCACGATCGCAGGCTGCCGCTGCGATTGTGCCTGGACGGCCGGTTGCTAGGGCAACATGACTTCCTGTGTAGCGATCGTGCCCTTTCTTCCTGGCTTCCTCCCTCGTGCATCATTCTGGGGGGCTCTCCCCCATCCTCACTGGCTCCTTCATCATTTATATGTTTCCGCGCTGTAGCTACAGCATGGGTNATAGTGTCTTTCACTGTGTCGTCCCTTGCTGGTTGTCAGCATTCTGCCTTGTGCTCCTTGCCCTGGTTTACAGTTCTCCTTCCTCTGCCCACCTTATCTCTGCCCCAAGTTTCTTCCTAGGTTTCCCCAGCCTCCTTGGTCTCCTGTTCAGCATCTCTATCTTCTCCCTGTTTCCCCTTCTGGTCCTGTTCCCTAGCCAGTCACTCTTTCTCTCCCATCTGCTTTCCCTATCTCAGGTCTCCTCCTTTCTCGTCCTTCTTCCAGCTGCTCCCCCACTTCAGGCTCTACTGTTTTCCTTCATTTATTCAGTTTCTCTTACTGTGGTCTCCGTTTCTGTCCCTCCTTGCTTTTTCCTTGGTATCCATTTCTCTGCTGTCCTACTCCCTGCTCTCCCTCTGTCTCTTTCTCTATTATTCTCTCCCTCNCTCTNTCTTTCTNTCTCTCTCTCTTCTCTCNGTTTNTTAGTCCGNTTTGTCTGTGACTATTGTTTTGCGTCCAGGCAGCTGTTCATTGTTTGTTTGTCTAGTTGGTCTTTTCCCAGTGTTAGTTTTGGGGCTCCTGGTGGTGGAGGGTGTTCTGGTGAACACCAGGCGGTGGTTTAGACTCCACACCTCAACTTCCCACCTTTTCTTAGGTAAAAGTACTTCACATGTACACAGATACTGACCAGTGTTACTGTTGCACTGTTATTAGACTTCGGCTGGGAAACATCACCTCTCACGTGTAATACTGATTGCAACTAGTTTAATTCAACTCCTCTGCAATTTAATCTGGCTTCCTCTAATTACGTTCTAAAAATGCATTTAAATAATTTATAATATAATGCATTTATATTATTTAATATGTAAAATATTTAAAATACCTGCCTGGAATTAAATCTGTAACTGTCTGACACTGGTTCTTAATTATGTATGCCTGCTGAACTAGTGTTCCTTAATGTATGATCACAGCCATGCAGCATCCCTAGGAAGATAAGCATGGTGGGCTTAATCAGAATTTGAGAACAGCAACAAAAACAGGTGCAAGTCTAGACAATCCATATTACAATTTGAGTTATACTAATGATTAATGTTTATTCTTTTTTAAAATTGCATGTAGGAAAAATGGTTATTGCTAATAGCGCACACTGCATACAAGCTGTAATATAATTACTCTGATGTTGTTCTCATCCTAGATAATCCACATACCCATGTTATAAACAACTGAATATGCAATACAAGATAACCAAACAGACGTTCCATAAAGTGAATGCAACCTGTAACCTGTGTTATAGTTGTAAGTGCTCTCAATAAGCAGTAAACAGCTGTCCCCTTCACATGCTATATGTTGAGCTCTCTATAATGAGAGTTCTTTTCACTACGTCTTGTCTGAAGACTGTAGTGGTCGATAAACAGAGCAGCCCCTTTGGAGCCAAACAAAGAAGAATAAATAGAAANAGAAGGTAAGTGAAGAAGCAATAAGGGGTTGATAAAGGGTGCAAAGCAACAGACTATTATAGTATGCATTGTGTGTGTCAAANAGGATGTATTATGGGGAAATATGTGTGTTAGAATTAATTTATTGCCCTGTTATCTGCCTTACACACACACACACACACACACAGATATAGCATATTTTATTGGTAAGGGAGAGGTGGCTGGGTCTAATAGGACCAGCCTAAAATGGTCCTATGTGCCATGTGCATATGTGCCTATTTAGAGAGGTGATTCAAAATACAGGTTTACTATATTTACAAAGGGTGGGGGGACTTCATGTCATAAAGTATTGGGTATTCAGGCAATGGTTTTAATTAAATCANTGCCTGAAAGTCCAGGTCCTGGTGATTTGCCAGCTCTCCCAGGATACCATGAGAAATGCCACAAATTCCTGGAATTAAATGACATAGCCTTCTATCTGCCCCAATTTCATGTCCTATTGTAGTATCACTGTCTGCCCTACCTCTAGTTCATGGTACATAAGAGGANTCATACTTGTAAAGAGTATTGCAGTCAACTGTACACTGCAATGCTGAATGTCATGATGTAACGTTCGGCAAATTCACCAGGGTTGTTGACTTGTGGAAAAACAAAATATGGCAACTTGCGGGTTCGGCACGTCTATTATTTTTTATGTTTTCATAAACCCTTCTAAATGGCCATATAAACACTTCTAAATTTGACCACTAGTATATAACTAATATTGATGAAAACTAAATGAATAGTAACAACCACCATGTCTGAGTATTTTTTATGGCTGCGAATAAGTTGTTTGTACGCAAGTTTCCTTGATTAAATATGCAATATCATAAAAGTAAAATATACTAAAAGAATTTGTTTAAAATAATGAAACAGCTCAACATTAATATAAAATCCTTTTATAGTGTATATTTTAGGATCTCTAGCTGATGGAAAGAAATATTCCGTTTTACTTTTACTCCTCTATTCGAGGAAAGCGCATTAAAATATAAGTATGCATCATTTAACATATATATCAGTTAAAATAGTTAGATGTGAAATGTATTAGTTTACAAAGCTATTTTTGAGAAGCATTAAAAATATGGTACTATGAACTTTTGAAACATTAATACAGTTATTTATAAGCTTTTTATTAGTCATAAAACATACCGAAATGCCTTCCTCTTGATGATATTTCTTCCAGTTCCTTCCAGTGTCACTATACGTTAGGAGATAGCTTGTTACCCAGTCAGAGCTTCCATATTTGCCTTGCATTGCAATCGCAGTGATTTCTGTCCTTTCCCCTAGATCAATCTGAAGCCACTGGTACTTATTGGAAACATGGGGAGACCATCCTCCAGCCCCTGAAATAAATCAACAATACCTTAATATACGCAATATCATCTTTGAGAAACCAGCATAATATTGGCAATGAACACTGTAAATGTTATAGCAGTGCACACTTCTCCATTATGAAGCATACTACTTATTACTGTAGTTGTAAAAATGAATTTCATTCAGTGTATGAAATCCACTTGAATCTGATTGGTTGTTATGGGCAACATCCCCACTTTTCCCCACTTTTCAATCTCCCAGCAATCTCCCTGTTTACTAAATGTAGGCCCTGATCTCTTTGTGTCAACCCTTATATCTTTTTTTCAATTACATCCAGAGAAATGGCTGTTTTTCTGGATTTTGGACAGTTGTCTTACCTACTGTATGTTCTTTTTGTGAATTTTACATTGAATGCATGCTTTCTACAAACACTTAATAAACCATGTTACTCTGCGTGTCACTTCTTTTATGTCAGCTGGGCTCTTAAATTAAATGCACCATTCTGAGAAATAGCTTTTCTGTGGTATTTATTCTATATTGCTCTGATGTTTGGGAGTACATTTAATTCACCTACACATGATTATATAGTACATGCTAATGCACCTCTTAGTTTTTTAACATCTCCACATAGGTTATCGTAAAGCAACTATATTTATAGTTCTATGTGGGGTTTATTTGTTAATGGACTTTTAGCTTGAGCTGTAGTCACCTTATTCTAATTTCACTTCTATTTTTCTACTTTACTAAGCTGTTTCAGTTTCTTTTGTTTTTTTCACATAATTCTAGTAAATTCAAGGGAATTTAAAATAAAATAGACAGAATGAATCAGCACTTAATAGTTTTAAAATCTATATGGATAAAAATTTGACAGCAGCATATAAATATTGTTTTATCCTGTGTTGTTCACAGAAGGGGTGCCTGGTGTAAGGGTAAATATCTGGACAAAGTGTTTCCCTTGTTGGCAGTTATAATGTTGATTTTTTTATTTTTCGCCCACCCTGTACTTTCTGTGTTCATGGTCTGCTTGCTACCTTAGTTATGTATGTACCATCCCTCCGACTCCCTACTCCCTATATGTGTGTTTATATTCCTCTATATTCATACTGCAAGTTCATCATTATGTGTATTCGAATTGTGTGTGGAAATATCTTAGTTCTTGTCTCTGTAGTGTTTGGATATCACCGAGTTGGAGTATCAAGTTATCACTTGGAGTTAGCACTGCTATTGGCCTCAGAGTCGACCTTAGTCTTTGTGGACTCCTAGGTGAAAAAAATAGAATTGGGATCCTTGCAATAGGCAATTACCCTCCCTAAAATTCCCCTCTAGCGCAGGTCACGATCATCAGGAGTCCTGCGGAGATCAGGCAGCAGGTTGGGTGCCAGAGTCATGCCTAGGGCTGCCTATGCTTGGCCTGCAGCCAAGTCCACCCCCACCATCAGGGTCTTTAGNGAAAACCTGGTCAATAATTAGACTCCATGACATGGTGTCCCATTTACATAACATTTTTGTTATTTTTGAAATCACATTATTTTATTATATTATATTTAAGATCCCTTACATGTTTATCAATAAGAACACAAAATGCTTTCTCTTGCAGCATTAACAATAATAATAATAATAACAATAAAAATAAGTAATCTGATATAACTCTTTTTTTCTGATCAATATCACCCCCACTATCATTAAAGGGATGAGAATATAAAATTTATATTCACATACTGTACTGATAATTATTCACAACCTGCTAAACAAGTAAAAGATTAAATAAATAACCCCATGTTACTATACTACATACATTTGTCGTGTTTGTTGTATATTATTTACATTCGTTTTTAATTATGTTTCATAGAAAGTAATCCCTTGCCTCCAAAAATTATTACTTTATTACCCCCTTTCCTTTTGTAAGCCATCTAATATCATGTGCTGTATACAGATTTCTGTGCGCCTTCACATATAAATATATATAATATTTTAACCTACGTTGGCACTCTCATCCAAATACCATAAAGACGTTAATATCAGCATCCAAAATGTTTTTATATTTTGTCAATGTCCATGGAAAATAGAATCACAGTATGGACTTCATATAAGTCCAATGTAGCTGTTACACCACAGAGATTGTGCAAAAAAACTAATTTGTGCAAAATAGTGCAAACGATCAAAAGTTCACATTGCTATGGAGCCACTTGTTAAAGTTCATATTGTCTCCATAATATTGCCAATACAGACATTNTATATGACCTGGTGGCTCCTGCCACTTTCAGTGTATTACAGGGATNAGCAGCACATTGCAGATCAATATTATTAGCTATCTGGATGCATAGGATACAGGCAGATAGGGGTGCAAGTAGTATAGTGTCTAAAGACCGAAAAGCTCCGAAAGCACAAGCACGTTCTGGGATGCGACAGATGCAGGGCAGTCAGTCTGGAATTAAATAAGGTGCTCGGCAACTGGGCCACGTGACACAGATTTTTACATTCTATTTCAGTATAAGAGAGATCTAACTTAATTTTATGTTTTATGTAAGATGTTTCCATCTCTTTCATGTATGGACTTTCATATGCATAAAAGCGCGTAGCACTACATAAGAGCTAAGTGTCTTATTTATCTATTGTCATATGAAGATCTTTTGATGTAAACTTGACAGTTAAAATATAGATTCTGAGAAGATCTTTTGATCTGTCCAAAGTAGCATTTTAGAATAATTGAAAGATGTTGCATAATTCTATTATACTTTGCTTAACCTTGAAAAATGTCATGGGGAATTAATTTACTTTGTTGACATATGCAGATTGTTAAGTGTCTAGCGATGTTATAATATCTTTTCAGCTTACAAATACCACAAAAGCTAATAACAATAATAACAATAATAAGCAAACCTTATCTTTTACATGCTGATCTCCTTCATACTAAGCAGATCATTGCATAATATTTTTACCCTGCCTATCCCCAATCTGCAGTGTGGGGATCAGACATGCTAAATAAGTAAGCCGGCCCTAGTACTAGAAACATCTGCACGGGTAACCTACGTAAATGGCAGTTAACTCGCAAACCTGGATCTGGTCCAGGTGAGAGAAAAATGGATTAATGAAGTTGAATGAAACACAAATTTGTTGCTTGCGCCAAAATGGTTAACATAGTGTCTTGTGCTTTCTATGTGTTTAAAATAGTGGTCGAAGTAGAAATTTATAANGTGGTATTTTCTAATATGGTGTGGAAATTAGAAACGGTNACGGGAGTAACAGTATGGCATATGNCCACTGTATAACCCNTCTACACTTTGCGCCCTGGTTTAAAATAAATTATAGTTCATATGAGTTAAGGCTAGTCAAAACCAGGGCTCGAAGTGGGGTGTATATGGGGGTATGCCATACCGGCACTTCTCCCACTGATGTAATTTAAATACTACAAATCTCCATTGACTTCTATTATAATCAGTGTTTCTATACCGGCACTTCTGAATGTCCATACCCCCACTTCTAAATTTCCACTTCGACCACTGGTCAAAACAGATGTCTTTATTAGATGAANATATTTTAAAAGTACCTGTGTCCTCGTATATTACCTGTTTGATTGGTCCAAGTAGACATTTAGAATTGTTGACGTGGACATTTGGAAATATAGAAATACAGAAAGCAATAGAATGGAGATTTAGGCCTACATTTACTAAGCAGGGAGATTGAAAAGTGTGGATGTTGCCCAGATTCAAGCTCTTTTTCATTTTACATACNNGAGAATGTGAGCTTGAATCTGATTGGTTGCTATGGGCAACATCCCCACTCTTTAATCTCCCTGTAATCACCCTGCTTAGTAAATTTAGGCCTTAAACCAGTGGTTCCCAAACTTTCTCAGTCGAGGCACCCTTAGGGTCTCCCAAACTTTTTTGAGGCACCCCTATAACAAAATAATTTCCAATTTTTTTATTTTTGAGTNAAAAAAGTGTAATAACTGTTTAGGTAAAGACAGAAATACTTCAGGTTGACATTAAATCTTGTGTAGCTCTTAAACAGGATGTAAAAATGTGCTCCTAAGTAACACTAGCAACGTGGCACCACGTCGGAAAGAACATTCTGCGGCACCCCAATGAGAGCGTCGCGGCACCCCAGGGAGCCTAGGCACACCGTTTGGGAACCACTGCCTTAAACTTTATTAATTAAATCAGTGGGTATTGCGTTTGTGTACTTCCTTGTACGCCCCCATTCCGAAACGATTTTATTATTCAATCAAAGAGCACAATACATTTCTAAGGGCACAATAGAAAGAACATAATTCTATACATAATAAAATCTGCTTTTTGCAAAACTAAGTTTGATGAAGTGACAGTTTTATTTTATTCATTTCGTTTGTAAAATGTAATGCAGCTATATACACAGAATTGTTCAGGCACATTTGATCTGCCCTATTAAGCATACAATCTGTTTTAGTGTCTGGGATGCAGAGAGACAAAGTTACTTGTCAGTTGTAATAGGAAGCGTATCCTGTTTTACTCCATGTTCTATAGGGAATTGTCATTATAGCCATAATGGGTTAATTTATCAAAGCTCTTAAGTGCTTTATGTAATTCTGCTTATTATAAAACCTTTTTTAAAAATGTACTTTAATCCACAGAGCTCATTGACTCTCCATATGTAATCTGCTTTTATTGTTCCATGAAACATTGAGCTTATTTGTGTTTTTTAATACAATAACCCTATCTCGTGACCCCCATTAATTCCAGTGTGCTGTATTTGTGATTACCATTCTAGATTTTAGATTAGCTATTTATTCTGCCAGTAACTCATATACCCGTGCCCCAGGCCTCCTTGACAGTTCAAGCCCCAGAGGACACTTTTCCTCAACCATAATCATTATTTCAATATATTACAGCATTAGGTTTCATTACAAGTGATGAACCTAGATCACAAAGTGCCAAAGAGCTGGCAAAAATTGAACAGTTTTTACGCCTAATTTCCAGCTCAGAAAGATGTTGTTGTTCATGCAAGTAAAATTACTAAAGCAAAATGACTTGGCATGCAATCACCATTTCAGCTAGAATTACATTTGCTATTTCAAAAAATATTCTGCTGTGCACAGTATGTCTTCAATAGAATTAACAATTTCCTACTGCAACAAACTCAATATATGGGGAATAATCAAAGGACCTCTCAGACTTAAATTTGAAATGTCTTTATATTGTATGTAGATATTATAACTGAAACCAGAAGAGTCTTCAAACACTATACACCCACATTATACGCATGCGTTTTGCAGCTGGATATCACTGGAGCACTTATGGTTGCTATAGGGCAGGTACTAGGTCTCTGGGCACCCTTAGCTAGACCTAGNACCCCAGTTCTGTGGAGGAGAGACAGGCGACCCCCCCAGGCTGGCTGACCATTTACATGCCAGGTGATGATATAACCCATCATGTGAAAGGAGGCAGTGAGGTAGTGCTTTTGCACACCCCCCCTTCCCCTGGCCTGTCGCTGCCTAAGATCACCTAATGATAGCTCCAGTCCTGGGTTACAATAATCAAACGTTTGGATTTGACACAGTAACTTTTTCAACTGCAAACATGATGCAGATGTTGAACCACATTAAAAGTTATCCTCTAACTTTAACTCAGAGATTTGATACATTATGACCAAACATGTTACATTGCAATGGAATACACATTCCAGTGACATTAGAATTGTTCCTAACTCTGAGTCAGCCCCTAGGTGTACTTTAAAGAAAATCAGAACTGCTCATAAGCACTTAGTATGTCCATAAATATAAACGCTCAGGTGCATTTCACTTTACTTTTCATCAGGTGAACATTAAATTTATATCTTGGCATAATTTCATATCAATAATAAAAACTAGAAGCCGATCCACTCTCTTCAAAACATCCTGGGGCATTAATGGAAAAGAGAAACATTGCAACACAAAGTAGTAAAAAGCTGTCCAGTAGCATACAAAATCCTGAGTTACACCATACAGGGCAACTCTGGAATTAGCAGGCAAATATCTCAAATCTCGANTTGAAGCAGATGTAGAGAGAAAAGAGAAATTACAAGAGTTATCCAGCAATGAGGCTGCAGAACAAGCCAAAATGCTTATTCTGTTGGATGACAGGGTGTAACAAACATGATCTAAACAATTATTATTTNTTTTTTAACAGGTTGTATATAGCGTCATCAGATTACGTAGTGCTTTACAAAATAAAAATCATTAACACATGACGGGTTGACAACAGACAAACTGGGTGGGGAAGAGGGCCCTGCCCGCANGCTTACCTATGGACCAGGTTCAGATCTTCAGGCACTCACAATGTGACTCNCTGCTTATTAGTTGCAAACAGAGTTGTGAGATGTTTTCTGGTCCAAGGCCTAAATTTACTAAGCAGGGAGATTGAATGTGGTCATGTTACACTGCGGGGCTCACATTCTTCAGTGTGTAAAATGAAATTGAGTGCTTGAATCTGATTGGTTGCTATGGACAACATCACCACTTTACAATCTCCCTGGTTGTAAATGTAGTCCTAGTAACACTGGTCAGTATCTGTGTGCAAAATGCAAATATACTGTAAAGCATTCAAACACTACCATTTATTTTACCTCCCCTGAAATTCATCATGGTTTTGCTCTTGAGTAAAGCTGGCCATACACTGTACGATGAATCGTTCCAATGATTTTTCAAAAATCATGGGAATAATTGGCCTATAACGTTAAACCGTCATCAAACGATTTTTTGATCTTGCCATTAACACCCACTTTAGGAGCATTTGTTTAAAAAAATCGTCTGGAAGTACTAATTTACATATTTCTTTTTTTCCCATACATTAAAAAAACTAAAAATTGGTTTATTGTTCATCCAATGGTCAGATTTGCGATTTATCTTACAGGATATGGCCAGCTTAAATCATCAGTGCCTAAAGATCTGACTCTGGCCCTATAGGACCATTTATTTAACAAAATAAAGATGTAATAAGTTCTTCTACATTTTCAGAATTTATAAAAAGTTTACCTTTTCCGAGGCACCAGAACAGAACAGTCATATTGTCTGTAATGTTGAGGAAAAGTAAAACAGTTCCTGGACATACTTCTTTAATATAAAACACTTATAGTGAANAGCACTTATTAAGTATATATATGCTGCACATTGAAGAAACAACTGCTACTATAAAAGAGAATGCTATGCTGTAAAATCCACATGTTTATGTATAGACAGATTTTCTTTAGTTACAATTTGTGTGAATTACATTTATATGTATGCACTATTTCCTGTCATTGAATAAACCTTCTGTAAGAGTAGATTTTATCTTATGTAGCAAAAATCAACTTTTTAAAACAAGTGAATTATGATTGTTTTCTCTTTCTAATGGAAGACTATGCATACAAACTTCAGAAATAGTCTTTCCTTCTAGCATGTATAATTTACATTTACAAATCTATTGCTGTGTATGCAAAGATTAATACCTATTAATAAACCACAAAAAATGTAATTTGTATACAAATGAGCAATTACACATGTGTATAACTAAACTGCATCCTTCTTCCAGAGATACACAGCTGGATCAGGTGTAGGCAAAGTGTGGGTCTCCAGGTGTTGTCAGACTACACAGCCTAGCATACTTTAACAGCATAGACATAGCGGATACCTGATAAAGCATGCCTGGATCACCATTTCTACCATGCTCCAAGTTACAAAAGTAAGAGATGCAGAGGTCTGGAACCAGCCCAATGTCCAGAAACTTGCTAATAGTCAAAGTTTTAACCAGCAATAAGTTAAAAGTGTCAGTAATGGCATTTGTTATATTTACACGAACAGCAGTAAAGCCCAATAAAGTGGAAGCAGTAGTGATGCTTATTAGAATTATTATTGTACCTGTATGTAATATGTTACCAGGCCCATTAACAACAGTTAATATATCATAATAAAGATTAATAAAGCCCAATGAATGCGGTATTATCCAAATAGTCAATAATATTGAAGAATCCTCATTCAAAATGAAACAATAACAAAAGAAATGAATAGTAGTAATCTCCTGTAATTGGAGAAATAATTAAATCCTTTTCCACTGTTCGGTATCTAACCTACTGTATGACTGGTGGTAGTAATGCCAAGTGGTGAAAGGTGTTTCTATCTCCCAAAATAGGACTTGGTCATCACTAGCATCATTATGCTGCACCTGAGGGTGAGCAAGTTTAGGATTTATGGGCATCAACAGCACTTTGGTTCAGTGATGTGTGTTAGTGAATTTACACTAGTGATGGGGCACTCATGGATGTAATTGACAAATATTACATACCTGGGGTAATTGGTTAAAATGTATTAACTATATATATATATAGTTATCAACACATTTGTGTTGTAGGAATTACAGTGGTTTCTATTTGTGCCTCCCATTTTTTATGAGACAAACTAATTCTAAATCTAACTTAAATTTTTTTATATTTTGGCAGGTAATTACAGCCTGAAGTCTGTAACACAGACATCACCAGACGCTTGGATTCATCCCTGGTGATGCTCTTAAAGGCCTCTACTGCAAGTCTTTAGTTCCTGCTTGTTCTTGGGGCATTTTCCCTTCAGTTTTGACTTTATAAAGTGAAATGCATCTGAATCGAATTCAGTACAGGTGAACAGTCCACTTCTTAGTCTTAAAAAACTTTTTA
>JABWIB010005199.1:16014-30918 GCA_016617825.1 Platyplectrum ornatum
AGATTTGAGTTCACATTCTCCAGTATGTAAAATTAAACTGAGAGCTTCAATCTAATTGGTTGCTATGGGCAACATCCCTACTTTTCCATCTCCCTGCTTAGTAATGTATGCCTAGGGCCTAAATTATGCTCTTGCACGGTTGTATGGATTAGAGGACTACAGAGTAAAATGTTTCTAAATCTGGATCTGGCAATACATGTGTCATGATATATGTAATAGTTNAGAACTATAGAACTAAAGTTGCCATAACTTTACTCAGTGGTCGAAGTGGAAATTTAGAAGTGGAGGTATGGAAACATATTTGAAATCTTTCCATTACCATCAGTGGGAGAAGTGCCTGTATGGCACACCCCCGTATACCACCCCCACACACACACACACACACACACACTTCAAGACCTGACTTTACTGTAAAACAGGCAAAATCGCAGTTCACCTTTGATAGTGTTTAACTCACTGGTTGTGCTGCAGGGGCAGATACTTTTGGCGCTCATGAACTGGGTATACTTTTCTGTTTTTCTTTATTTTAAAGTTTTAAGTTCATTATATTTAAGATAAGACACTATAACATTCTGCATACTCTATATTAAATTTATTTTGCCACATTTTTTTTATTAATGGTATATTGTGGACAAAGGGATCTATGAATAAATATTTCTACTCTAACTACAATTATCTGTGCTTTTACAATATGTTTACACATATGTGAGTTAGTATATACAGGAGACAACTGGCCCCAGTGGTAATTGAATAAAGTCTATCTAANTATATCAAGTTAATACGTTCATTTACACTGGATTTAAACAACTTGACATTATAACTGTTAGATTTTAAGAGAAACAATAGCCACTGCCTTGTAATGAACACAGAGGAAGGGCAGTAGATCTCTGAAGACCTGTTACAAAAGCTAATAATGATACTGTATACAGCTGATATATATCACTGGCAGAGACACTTTCTATTCACACTGCAATGGCATTGAATTGTCTTACAATAGTGTATTTGGTGTTATATATTAAGCAAGGACTAGTTACGCACAAAGCCGTTATAAGTCAAGTAGAAAGAACCACTAAGCTTATGTAGGAATGATGGGAAGGAGGGGTGGGATTTGGTATGTGCAGAGTGGTTCGAATATTGTATGGCCAGGGACCACTATCCTTTTAGTGTCATAGATATCCTCCAGTGTCATGGATAAAATGTGTGTTCTTTTACTTCTCAATCTAAGAAAATGCTTCCTATAGTACTAAAACTGAATAATTGATAAAACACTTTTTATAATTATATTTAGATTATTGTAGTTTATCTATTAAGTCACATGTTCATATTAAAGGGAGATTTATTCGTTTATTTACAGTAAGGTCAATTAATAGTTAAAACCAATTGTGTGCGTTTCGGATGAAAACCAGACGAGGCTGTCTTGTCAATNATTTTTTTAGCCTTTTGACCTGCAATATATATATATGTTAAACAGCTCTGCTAAACTGACCAGACAACATTAGTTAAGGAAAGATGTTAGTAATGCTGTGGAGCCACTATAAGTCAGAACAATTGTAGTCTCTACTGGAGGTGTGTTCCAAAATGTTGTTGTACACAAGGCTGACTGTCTTGTCATTTTAATGAAATGTTCTGTCACCAGTATACAAATAAGAATATTATTGTTAAATTTTAATATCCATAATCTAATGAACTGGGTTTAGAGGTTGATGCAGAGGTAAATGTACGGCAAATCGTATCTCAGTAGGGCTTTCCGTTAATTCCCGGCCTTCCCGGTAATTTTGCTGGAGGCCGGTGGCAGTATTTTTTTTTACCTGCGATAGTAACTGCCGGTTATTTTTTTGGGGGGGGGGAGTTCCACTTTAATTAATGCAGCTACATCTGCCCTTTGCAAATACACAGTGCAAGAGTCACATTATATTTTACATTGTCACCTGTGTGCACAGCGTTGTACCTATCCTGTTACCTATATACACAGCGCTGTACCTGTCACCTGTGTGCACAGCGTTGTACCTATCCTGTTACCTATATACACAGCGCTGTACCTGTCACTTGTGTACACAGCAATGTATATATATATATTTTTATATATGCATTGGCTGCTGGGCCGAAGAGGGTTGCGAAATTATCCCTGCCCCAAAGCCACACACCCTTTTTACCCTGGCCNGTATTTTTTGGTGAGGAAGGTGGNNACCCTAGGTCAGAGACAAAGCTCAAGCAACCAAACCCAGTTCAGACCAAAGTGCAATTTGATCTGTTTGCAGTCAGAGTGGTGTGTTGAGGGAGGGAAGTGGTGGAGGTATGTATGTACAGTAGTCAGTGTACAGTAAGGGCATGCCCAAGCAAGTGCACCCTGATCCAGAGTTAAACATAGATGGAAAAAGGCAGTCTTTACACAAAACACTAAGATTAATAAGCTGGTCTATTAGTAAGTGCCTGGCTCCCTCTTCTGGATCTTATGTTCAATTTCACATTATGCACAAAGCTGGAGCATTATCTCTGCTAAAGAGATTTCTCACACAAGTCCAATGGTGTCTTCTATGGGTAACACGCTGTTTGTATTAAAATATCAGAAGNGTAACGAAGTCAGTGTTGTCTTCCAGCTTTCTGGTATTTATATCAATAATTAAACACAGATAATATACAGAAAATGACTCAAATGGAAATTTTTACTACTATAATAACTCACACAAATGTAAATGTCTCTTTAAAAGCCATATTGTCTCTTGTGTTTTATTTAAAAAATAAAGTAGAATATAAAAACAGTTNAAATGGATAAATGTATTAAAATATTTGTACATTCCAGTAAAACAAAAAAGAGCATTTGTGTTTATACAAAAATAAAATATGCAATCAATGTGCTATTGATTTGATTACCAGGGTCTATGAAGGGATTATTATTGGTAGTGTGATACCACTTTGGCATTTTCAAAAGAATTTGCTTCTATGCAGATGGAGCTGTAAATGAAACAAGCGATAGATCTAACTGATGCCCCTTCATCAAGGAAAGCAAAAAGCATGGCTTAGATAATGACCAATGATTACAGTCTGATGGATTTACTTATTTGTTACGCATGTTAGGTAGGTAGTCAGCAAGTTGCGTTTAATAATGAGGTAGATATTGCTGTAGCCCTGAGAAAACATTAAAAATAGTGAGACTTGAATAACAGTCAGTTTTTGGTGTCCCTTAACAACACATCATTGAAGAAGGCTTGATTTATCATGTGCATAATGCAGATATAAGAGCCTAAAGTTTTGTTTTGTAATAGTCTGTCACAATCTACTTTAGGAGTAGTTCAAGTTTTTTTTTTAACTATGATAACTTTGATCTAATTACCAGGTGGACAAAAACAATAACCAAATTTCCTTATGAATCTTTTAGATTTTGATTGGGCATGCTGGGAAATGTTTGCATGTTATTTAGGTCACTAGGTAATGTTGGCTGGAAATTGGTTATATCTGACAGAGTGTCCCTGCTTTTGGTCCAGCTTACTATTCTATTTGTTGGGTCTCTGAGCACTGTTTCAATCAGGAGAGCCCTCATGTTATCCAGATGGAGACTGTACTTAAAATGTATAATTGATCCTTCAGGACTTTTGTGCATTTAAGGCCTGGCTAAACTACTCTTACTAATGATTAGTGCTCAAAATCCTTTAGACTNATTCAGTCATCACTCTGGTGTCAAATTGAGCTTTCTGGTAGGTTTACCTAAGCTCCAGACAATTAACTCTGGATATATTCTAATTAACATGTGTCTGTATAAGCAAGTACTTGTTTGTCCTGGGTGTAGTATTTTAGATCAGATTTCAAAATGCACAGTCTATTAATGGTTCAATTCAACCTCACACCAGTTACTCTGGCATTTTAGATATAAAGGGCTCGAACCTTTGTCAGTCTCAGTGGGCCAGTTTGAAATCACATTTTGGTTGTTAACCCCTAACATTATTAGGTATCATCCTACATTGATGCTGATAGGTATTATTTGTAATACANAAGTAAGATTACCAAACCCTGGTATTTGGGAAGACACACAGCAATGTGCCCGTTCAGATTATAATTTTGACACAGGAATTTGGGCGCAATTCCCATGTCAAAACTGCACACAGGTCAAGACTGAACCTGTTCAAGTTGTTCACACAGCCAATAAACTATTCAGTACATTACCCAGGCTTGACAGAGACCTGGGGAAAAAAATCTGATTTTTATCAGGGTGTAAGACCTGGGCAAAAAGATAAAAAAATCCATGAATTTCATAAAATACCCAGGTTTTGGTGGTAATCTGAACAGGGTATAAGTGCATGCCTCTATTCAATGTTGCATTTTCTAGCATTTTCTAGACTTTTACATATACCAAGTAACATTTTCTTGGTATCTTGTTTTCCATTTTGTTTGATTGCTTTAATTAAGTAAACATGGTCCCAATACTCCACATCATTGTTTTTTTACGCAATCAGTCCAAATGAATTGTATTATTAAAGTGTCGAATAGTTTTCTGTAAATATATTCTTTCCAGGCCACAATTGACATNTCCTAGTGACCTACACCATCATTCCACCCCTTGTTATCTCAAAAGCTTTAGAAATTTAGTTTTGAAGGTCTCTCTCGGCAATAATTCAGAGCAGTCTGTCTCAACATTTTCTTCCGCTGATGCTCTCAGCCATAAATACCAGCGGTCTACCTCATAATGTTTACCCAGGGACTCATCAGTCTGTTTTAGTAGGTTAATCAATTTGCAAAGCTGTCACCCAAGCAGTGTCTTTTACCATACAATGCAAAACCAGTAAAAGCATCCTGTTTCATAATTGTTCATTCTTGTTGCATATGTGCAAACAGTACAATACACAGTATATAAGAAAGCATTTGCAGCATAGCCGTAATGTCCCCAAACCCTTGCTAAATAAGCATTTGTAAGATAACATGAGTTCCTTTTAAAAATATTCCCCAGATTTGCTCAGTGCAATAGGTAGTCGAGTCCTAAGAACCAGTCCACAGTCTTGATCCGATCCTGCACTCTTACTGCTGACAGATCTTCTCAAGATTGGCAAACTTTGGGTCAAAATCATCCAGAAAACTAAAGTCCATTTTGTTTTCTGNGAAGGAAAAAGATCCTATGGAGTCGATTCGTTCTAGGTCCCCCTCATAGGCATATACGTGAGGTTTGTAGTTGGTAATGTCATCAGCATTGTTGAGCCCAAGCAACCTCTGATGGAAGGAAATAGAGAAGTATTAAGGAAGTATTAATCTGTAATGACTGTAAGCACCGGTACAAGTAAGGTAGTGCAGGTGAGTGTTCAGTACCCAATGGAATTTATTTTCAGGAAAGTTGCACCACCTCATTTGCAGTCACAAGGTTTGTATCATGCACAGAAGAGCTTAGCATTGATTAATTCCTCCCAATACATATGCAGGAAGAATAAGATGTGGTACAAAATATCAGTGCACTGAAAAGAGGCACATGGGTAGTCCAGTACCACTATTAATCTAAGCCTACCCGCTGTCTGTTATGCTATGGAAATGCCCTTGGCATATGTTTTCACAATGTTTTCCTAGAAAGTTAGCAGCCGTTTGTGTTCAAGAAAAAAAAACAACAATTTTTTATGTGTACGTGGAATTCTTGTCAGAGGACGTACAACTTATGGAAGAAAATAAAGATGTGACTAATTGTAGCATGCCCTGACATGCACATGCTTCTCTAAAGAACGGGCGTCCAATTATAATAGCATCACAACTGCCTTGATGACTTTATTATATTTCCCAGCTGTGCAAGGTGAGTGTACCTCTGGCTTGGCAATGGTCCAACAGAAATGAATGAGGCATGCCCCTTGCCTTAAGCGTAATGGGTGTGGTAATGTGTAATAAGTGGCATTTTGGCACAGAAAAGATATTTTGCCGTCAAGTTTATATAAGTTAAAAAGATCTTGGCTCTAAAAGTCACTTGCGGAAAATTGATTCAATTAGACACTGTAAAATGCTTATTTATGAGCCACTTAAACAGTAAATTGTTAAAGCCTGCTGTCACATCTAATGTAAATACCAATNTTGCTGTACTGATATTCATGTCAATTTTAAGTACAAAATAGCAGATAGCTGACANCAGATGTTGGATAAGGATTGTAATCCACACATATGCACTTAACCAGACTGTTGGTTTATTTAATACAAACATGTAACAAACTATGCAGTACTGGTACACAAGGGGTTAATGACTTCAGCAATGTAGAACTTACAGAAGAGGTTCTGCAAGAACAGTAGTACAGAAGGGAGGGATGTGGATAACTGCAGCTTTAAGATACAGTNTATGTATGTATACTATGCATTGGCCACTGTGAAATAACACTATGCGTAACAGTTCCGTAAATGTTAACCAAATAAACAGCAGCATGAGTTCATTCGAGTCTTTTCACTTACTTGGTTTACCATTTCTCCAATTTTTTCTACAAAAACATTGTCCTGCCTGATCTTAACTGATCCATTTCTCATGAATTTGCTATTCTGGAAAAAAAAAACCAGGGGAAACAATATATTTTAGTATATTATCAAATAATATGAAACGAGGCTGCAGTTAGTAAGAAATCAAACATAAATTTATATATTGCTGCAAGCTGAGACATCCTGGCCATAATTTTCTAAGCAGGGAGATTGGTTGCTAAGGGGAACATACATCCCGCTTTTAAATATCTCTATGTTCTNCACTAATGTATTGAATATGAAATGATACCCCCCTTCTCAAACACCTACGCATACAGTATAAGCTATATAAATAGCATTATAGGCTCCATTTCGATTTCAGGTGATAAAGTCTGTTTTCATATGAAAATNAGCTTTATTGTCTGAAATCAAAGGCTTCTATATTTACAGACCCTTAGACCGCTGATTAACACTCCAAAGAATAATCTGAAAATTCCCTCTATCACTGCAATTAANCCATAGACCTCTCTCTAATAGCTGTGGTTAGGAGTGGGGGCCATTGGGATAGTGTAAATAATTTATTTTGTAATTTAACATTGGAAGAAAACCGACCTCTATGATATAATGTGCAAGAAGATACAGAGTCAGCCTAGCATCTCCTCTGAAATACAGATACAATAGAGTCTGCANCAGAACCTTGGCTAAGGTTTCATGTAATTCATTGTCTTAGCCCGAATCATTACTATGATAATGGTGGTGTTGGATGTAATTAAACCCCCTCCAGGAGGAAGAAGCCAAAAGTNGGCAACCCTGGTACATAGTCCTGTTAGAATTTTGTTAGAATAGTGTTTTTAACACTAGAAATTTTAGTGTAACTGTTTCATTACTTTTATTTTACAGACATCTTGTGGCAAAACTGAGAACTGCATGAACCCATGTGTCTATCTAAGGAAATATATATATATATATATGAATGCCATAACCAAATTGTTTTACAAATGCAGGGCCAATCACCAAAACACTATAGTTCCTGAAATATAAATGTTCCTCTAATCACACATTATCTTGTTAATACTTACTGTGGAAAAGCCATTCTGCAATGTATGAACAGCTTGACTCTGCTGCTATTAAATAAATAAAGATAAAATTATCAGCTTAAGCAAAAAACATACAAAAATAGCCAATACATGCCATAACACAATTGTTTCCTCCTGGTCATAAAAATATTTCATGTAAAGCAATTAGTGCCTCACTACACCCAAACATTCAAAACAAAACTGTGACCACTCCTAAGGGCATATTCAATGCTCTGCTTATAGCAGATATTAAGCTTCCGTGGTAGTATAGAATATTTTGAATATGACTTTTCCCCCAGTCAATGGTAAATGTGCATGTGTTACCAATCTATTACACTTACATGATATTACATAAAAATGACTGTTAGTATTCCACTATAGTATTCCAGTCCCTCACTTGCAACATCATTCTTCATAGTAAGGGATCCCTTCCCTGGGCTGAACCTTTCCCGCTCATCCCAGCCCACCGGCATTACGCTAGGTGGGCCAGAGACCATTTAAATTAAGTAAACGGTTCAGGGTCTGAACTGGTTTCTGAAGTCAGCTAGACACCTGCCTTTTTCCAACAGAGAGAGGGGAATGACAGGTCCTTAAATATTATTGTCTAAATGTAGAGTTGATGAACTATTTATAAAAAAGTATTTTTCTACTTATGAACCAGATCCAGACTTGTTTTCTGCATGCAAGGGTTGGAAAATGATGCAGATTCCATGTGCGCATGCACACACATGTGTTAGACTTGTGTTACAATTCTGAAATTTTCGGATCCAGATTTTCTCAGCATCAGGCAGGGTGGTGGGATCTATACAGTGTTTACACATGGTGGGAGGGTATGGGGGGGATGAATTTAAATAGTATAGTGTTTCAGCCCTTATATACTACCCTACTTCTACACCAGCCTCATTTCTCCTCTTGCACACAAGCAAAGCAAAATAAAGTGGTGATCCAACTTTGGATATNTTGCTACAGTGCTCATAGTTCTGTGTTACAGCTGATGAACTTTTATTTTCTCTTGTAAGATATGGAAAAGACATGCATAAATAAATATGAAATGAAACCACCATGTGACAGAGAAATGCAAATTTACACCATTATGTTAAAAAAGTTACAAATGTAACAAAGTAACAAATTAACGTTAAAACTCACTGCTTCCCAAGCCTGATATGGTCTACGTGGCATTGTACTAGACATGGGTCGTCCAACAGCTTCTTTTTCCTGAAAACAGATNATATATTATATATGCTTAAAGTATATTATATATACTTATCTGTGACGTGTAGCAGTCCGTGCAATTACGTAACTGACTTCCAACAAATACTTACATGTTCCCAAGATTGATATTGTACCCGTGGGATTGTGCTGGACATGGATCGTCCAACTGCTTCCTTCTCCTAAAACGAAAACACAATCTTTTAAATAATAATGATGTAATTTTATAGCGATCTCCACAATGCAAAATGGTNAACCAATCAGTTCTGGTGATCTTCCATGCTGCCTTTTTTACAATTTCTGTATGGTAAAAGTTCATGTAGGTTGATTGTTGCAAATGACAAACCAGCTATTCCTTGCAGAGTGTAGATAAAGTTCATTAATGTTCTTATTTTCTCATTCACGCTTATTCATTATTTCACTTATAACAAAATGTTATTAATAATAATAGTTTTTAAAATAAACAGCCTTTATCAAACCAAGCATCTGCTATATCATACAGAATTACCTTATAAGATGGGCTTTGTGTCTGAGATTTCAGTTCAGTGTTTCCGTTTCCATTGGTCATGAGAATAGCCGGGCTTGCCTGTTCACATATTCCATATAAAAAAATATATGTTCTTATTAAAATATGCTGAAGCAAAACTACCTTTATTGTAATAATTCACATTGTTCAAAATTCATTTACAGTCAAAACTTCAAAATATTAATTCTGTATCAAAATATAGTAATATATGAACCAACATACAGTATGTTGTTCCATGACACCTACATGAGACAATGCACTTCCTCCTTCCTCATTATACTTGATCAGGGTTTGGTTGCCATCATCTTGTGCTAGGATGTTTCTATGTTTATTTCCCCCAGAGCCAAACAAAAAGCACATGAGNAAACATAATGCCACTATAAAAAAAAGAAGAAACATTTTAGAGGTTTAAGTACTATCAGAGGACAAAACGCACAACTATATATATAATATACTCACATAAGAACAAAAGCAGAGCTCCAATTATAGCCCCAATAGCCCCTCCTCCCAACTGGTGTGACGCAGGCTCCAGCTTTTCACAATTCTGTCCATCTGGACAACTGCACACTCTCACATTCAGGACTTGTTCACTTGAAACACCCTGTCTGTCATAAATGTTCATGGGAACAGTGTAGTTTCCTTTGGGAAGACTTTGCAACATTGANATTTCAATGGAGTCACCTAAAAAATATAAGCAATATGCAATATTTGACACTGAATGACTAGATGTAAACACACAGGGGCCGATTCAATTGATTTGGGCAAACTTTCAGCATGGATCTTGGGAAGGTGACATTAATGTTCCCTATATAGATTGTACAGTATGGGCTGAGCTAAGAAATATAGATTTAGACACTATCTCCAATTTATGTGGGGACATTGTGAAAAAATGAAAGTTGATTGAAACTCCTTNGTATGCATGGGAGTTTGGATACATTTCAGGATCAGGCCCTTAATCCCATACAAGGATCTATACAACAATCTTCTGCAATAGTGCAATTAACATTCTCTATTAACATTCACAAACTAACCAGATTTTTGCACGACTCTCCAATTGTCTTTCATAGATCTGGAATGATCTGTGACCTCAAACGTGAATGGTCCAGAATAAGGATCCAGGTCTTTGTCCACAGCTGTGACGATAAATGGAGTCCGACTCTGTTGCTCACATCTTTCCAGAAACGGCGTGGCCAACTTTGGTTGGTTGTCATTGACATCATTAAGGTAAAGACGTACAGTACCCGTTCCGGTTCCAGGAGGTTCACCTAGAATAAGAATTGTGGTTGAAGCAATAAAATTAATTTGAAAGTGAACTTGGACCACTGAGATACCACAGAATTGCTTGCTTAGAATGGAGCTTTTATAGCACTTTCTCACCATTATCTATTGCATAGACAACCACAGTATAAAGAGTGTTGTTGACATAAGGTGACTCTCTGTCCAGTTCTTTTATTGTTGTAAGGACTCCAGTATTTTCATCCACTGCCAACCAGCCAGCAGGGTCTCTAGCTATTTTATACCTGTGAAATCAGATAGGGTTAGTACATTAATGCAATACTAACATATAAAACATATAGACACCATTCTAGTGTCTATAAAGCAAGACATCCCATCTATGACTTGCCATGGCCAAAAGTAATATCCTCCATATATATTTTTATTCCCATCTGGATTTGAGTAAAGTAACAATGTAATTTATGTGACTTTACCAGAAAGAAAAACTCTCTTCTTTAACAGTGCAGCATACTTAAATGTCCTCTTATAAAATAAATANATACAAGAATCCTAGTAAAAAAAAATAGCTCTATATTGGCGATAACTCATCTCCTTTCCAGATTTTTAAAAAATTGTTACTTTTATTCATTTTGATATACTGTAAAAATAAGGAAATTGTAAGATTAAGAATGATACAGTAAAACCTGTCTTCTGGACAACCTATCTAAAGGTTGTCATCCATGTGGCACATAGGTTATTCTATAGAAACAATGTAATTTTAACCTGTATAATATGACCAACTGCCAAACCTGACTAAGGACCACACTTTCTCTAAAATGGACCTGTCTAATGAGACCATCATAATTAGAATTAAGCATACTATATATGTTTTTTTGTTCATTTTGTGCACACTGCATGCCAGTGTCCACTCTCCCCCTTCTTTACCTTAGCTCCATCTTAGCTGTGAGCAATGTGTTCAGCTCTGGTATATGGGAACAGAGAGGAAAACGCTTCCACACAACAGGAGACATAAGAAGGCTGCAAACCCTGCAGGCCAGATTTGGCTATGTGGACCGATAACTGTAACACAGAACCAGCAGCACATCCCTGCATCATCCAGGACAATGACTCGAGTATATGCCGAGGGGGACACTTTCAGCACACAAAAATGTGCTGAAAAACTAGTATATACAGTAATATACAAAAAAAAGCTCTGGGCTAGTGGGATATTTGGTTTCTTCTCCAGCTCAATTGCTTAGGAGCTATAAAGAGGACACATCTATTCAGCTAAAAACTATTTTGCTGTATTATTGTTACACTGGTTCATAATCATCATGCATATATATCTAGTAATCTGCATAAAAGTTCAGATACTTGAAGAGCACAGATTTAAATGTATTTAACCTTCTAATGCATACATTACTGAATATTCAGCGACACCATTTTGTAAACGTACCTTATTTTATTTGGCACCTTATCTGGATCAGTTGCAGTTAAAGTTCCCACATTAGTCCCAACCTTCACATCCTCACTCTCTCGGAAGACAATAATTTGAGGAGAGAAAATAGGAGCATCGTTTGAGTCCAACACAGAAATAGAGACGTTTGTCCTACTCTGGCCCTTTGTATTGTCTTTCCCCAGTTTGGTGTTTTCACATGAGAAGAACGGTTCTTCATTCTCAACAGATATGACAACTGTCATAGTTGAGGCTCCCTCAAAATCCAAAGGCTGTAAACAATGAACATAGTGTTTAATGTTGTATATAATGGTTAGAAACAAAAGTAGTAGTAAGCATTAGAATTTCATCATGCTCTTATCACAACATATAAAATATATCAAATATTACATTTTAAACATTTTAAATATGAGCTTCACTACATGTTTTTCTGAATATCCACACATACATATATATGTGTGGATATATATATATATATATANAAATATATCAAATATTACATTTTAAACATTTTAAATATGAGCTTCACTACATGTTTTTCTGAATATCCACACATACATATATATGTGTGGATATATATATATATATATATATACATACATACATACATACACACACACACACACACACACACATTATTAATGGGCTTATATCCCAGATCTGTCACTGTTCCGCAATATTATCACAAAAGGATTTTCCAATTGATGTCCAATTTTTTTTCTCCATTTTATAAGTTTTAGATACAACTCTAAATAACATGGTCCACATCTTCCTCAGGTTTTTTTTTATATTATCAATTCAACGTCTCTTACCTTAACAATGCTGAGAATACCCTCATTTGTGACTGGATCTGTGGTAAGGTTGTAATTTTGGTTGTCATTTCCTGATAAGATTTTAAACTTGGCTTTCCAGGCTGGTGTGTTTGGCAGATCCTTGTCTTCTACTTTTAAACGTAGTAAATCATTTTTTACTTCCCCCTCAGCTATAGAGATTTCATACTGAAAAGAAAGAACACTGAGTTCACACACATTGATGTGATTTAACAAATGTTTTTGTCACTGGATTTCCTGGCATGGAAATGTTCTGTTTAAAACTTCAATAAACATATATACAAAATGTTCATATCAATGTAAATCATCTAAAATAGCTTCCCTTTACTGTACAATGCCATCACAATTCTCTGCAATTTATGACTGACCATTCCCACTGAATATGTCAGTTGTCACTATACAAGTGTATTGGAATTGCAGCTCTTGAATTTATTTTTCCGCAATATCTTTCTATTGGAGTATATTGCAGAGTGGGAGGTGGGAGGTACACAGGCTATTATAGCAAACTGATTTTTGCTATAATGGAATTTATTGTCCTTTATGGTCCTGTTGTGCAAAAATTGTTGATCTGACTGATCCCTGGACTGTGTAAAGTATCTATCCAGAACCTTCCAGAACTATCTGTTTTTTTTTCTATTTCTCTTTATGCATTTTGTATTTAATTTATGTTCAATTATTTGTGCACATTGCATCTTGCGATATCTTGAGGGCAGAAAACGGGACGAATAAGTCCTGTCCCGACTCTGCCCAAGCCTCGGCTGTTTTTGTTTCCGTCTTTTAATAATATGTAACCAAAAAGTAAATACCTACCAGTTTGTCCACTTATCGGGAGAAACTGGTAGGTGTGCGGGACAGTCACCCTAAAGCGGGCCAGTCCAGCTGAAATTGGTACAGTTGGGAGGCATGAATTGTGTTAGTTTTGCATTGTGTATTTGTTAATTAACATTTGTGATTTACTTTAAAAACACATCAAACAAACAATCACTTATTCAGCAATGATTTTGTGTTTATTGGTCTAGCTTGGGATCACTGGAACTACAATCAATTGTCGCTGTGTCGCTGAGGTAAATGATATTAGCATGAAAACCATGTATGAATACTAGAACATGAAATAATATGGTAAAGGATAAATGAAAAGCCTTTTTTGAAAACCAGTAGAGATTTTTTTCAGTGCTGAACAATACTCACTTTTGAAGTGGTGAACACTGGCATATTGTTGTTCCCATCTTGTATCCAAAAATTAATGGTGGCTGTGCTTGCCATTTTTTCTACTCCATTGTCACGGGCCCCCACAATCAATCTTATCATATTTGCGGTCTAGATGACAGACAACAGTATATTCAATTGCAATTCATTATTATCTGCATGCTTTTCTGGCTAAACAGAAGATATTTAAATATATTTAATGTGTTGTCTGTAGTGTAAAAGGGGAATTTTAATAATTTAGAAAATATTTCAGTTACAATGTGAATAACAATGTTTACAACTAGATGCAGACTTTTAGGGTTTTTGTGCTTGAATTTGGATTACATCTAAATGTGTGAGGTTTGTTTTAGTTTTATTATTGTGTTTTTATTAGCATTTTCAGTAAAGGATAAAGTATACATATGTGAAAACAATAGAGAAAGACCACAACAACCACCAAAATAACCCCCCNACCTCAACCCATATCAAGTCTCCCAAACAAGTAAGGTTGCCCAATAGAGAGGTCATCCAGTACATAAGTAAACCAATGTCATCAAATCTTTGAAGGTTCCCCTCCCATGTAATCTACACAGAAACAGACCCTGATTTTTTTTTTTTAATAATGGTCCCTAGGACAGAACTCTGAGAGCCAGGGTGGTGCACTACTATGTGCTCATACGGATACAGCATGGACCTGGCTGTACCATTAATATTATCCTACAAAATAAACATTAAGCTTCTGAGGAACACGGTTAGAAATAAAATTGAACACATAAGTAACCAGAATTGTATATATATATATATATATATATATATATATATTTTTTATTTATACACAAACCTCTTACCTCATAATTCAAGCATCCCTGTGCACGAATCAGTCCATTTTTAGGATCAATATTAAATTTAACATTGGCAGTGTCTGGGATCTGGTTTACTATATAATACGTAATTTCAGAATTTGGTGTGTCTTCCTTGTCATTGTCTATTGCAGTGACTTGATAA
>JABWIB010005200.1:0-13255 GCA_016617825.1 Platyplectrum ornatum
CAGGGGTTGAACCTGTTCTGCTGTCTGGTCATGCTGAGCAGCCCCCTGTGCCTCAGCACTAGTAAGTACCACAACTGTAGCAACAGCTAGACAGTCTGCACCCAGTAATGCATACATGCTTGTGAAGTCAAAAAGAAAGAGGTGTATGCTAATGATGCTATATGTAGTGTTTCTAATTAAGCATTAACTCAACACAGCACTGTAANTGAACTCGCCTAGTAATTGCAGGTCTATTTGAAATCGCGAGTTTACACAAACTCGCACGCGAGTTTGCCGCGAGTTTAAAACTCGCACTTTGATGAATACTATTTGTCCTATCTCAACCGTGTTAAAATCACGGTCTGCGAGTTTCAACCCGCGTTTCTAACTCGCACACATATACCGCGAGTTTCAGCTAACTCGCGCTTTGTAAATTCTATTTTTCACCATCTCGCCATTTAAAACAACTNGNGGCCGCGAGTTGTATAAACTCGAGCTTAGTAAATTTCCCCCAGAATGTTTAACTACATTTCTTAAAGCAAAAAAAAAGATTTTTTTTTTAATTAAGTATAATGCTGTTTGGCATATATGAAAAAAATACTGCAAAATGTAAACAATTGACAGATATGCTTTTTAATTCATGATATCATAAGAAAGTTTGCTTCAACCTACAAAGTAGTCTGACAATTTGAATTAGATAGCTTATGTCTCAGACTCAATAAATGATTTATTAAGTACAGAAAGATGAACCAAGAGTCATTGAAAATGGATGCATTCAGCAGAATTGAAGATTTCTATTCCAACAAATAAATGTTTAAAGAGGTATATCAAAAGATAACAAAATTTAAACTTTCCAAATTTGTATATCGCAATGCCAACAAGAAAGTTTCAGATCTGTTTATTTAAAAATGAATTNATAAACTTTTATAAGCGTTCTGTAATTTTTTTTTAAATTAATGCTAATGATTTTTGTGGCTAAAGGATCTTAATATTATATAGTATATCCTACTTACATATATAGCAGCAGCTTTCTAAATGTAAACCATCGAGAACACATACTCAGTAAGTCTTTNTTTAAAAGATGTATACCAGACTTTTATGAACGAAAAAAAGTATCTGATAATTCTGTTATATACATGAAGTTATCATAACAGTTNATATGGGGTGCGATTACCCAGCGCATTTTGTCATGCTAAGATTACTTCGTCAGGGTTACCTAGTAATGGCTTGAGGCATGTTTATACAGAAGTCATCTGATGTGGTATAGAGCCAGAGCACAAGTTGGATAACAGCTTTGATATAAGCTCCTTGTGATTGGCCACTCACTCTGAAAGAGGCTGGGCTTCACCTATATAAACAACCCACGGTCTACCCGTGAGTAGTGCCTTAAGAAAGCTACTTTATGTAGTGAAGCACGTTGGAGTGTAGCTTTTTTGTCCACTGTGTAACTAATAGGGACCAGTTGTCTGTGTATCTTATCTAAGCAATGATCTGATACATTTTGTACTTATATTTTAAGGGGAAACCTTCAATTGTATTGCACATGCAAAGACAATGCTGGTTTGAAGACCCCATTTCTAGGCTGGCTTAGGATTCTTTCCACGCTCTATTCTTACAGCTGGGTTTGCTTCACATCCAGTCTGGTGGGATAGTGGATGCTTGAAGGGTCTATATATATCTAGATGCTTTATTAAGCATTTTTCAACAGCATTACTGCCTTATTTGCGGTAATCCCTTACTACTACTATTCATATCATTTTGCAGATCAGCAGATAATATTCAGCTATGTTAGGAGCCTCTAACTTGAGGGACATATATCAGTGGATAATATAAGTATNAAAAAAATATCTTTTCACTTTATTTTCCTACTATTTCACAATCTCTTATTCTTTATTTTAATAAAAGAGAATATTAATTGTACACAGATGTTAATTACTTCTAAATATATGCAGTAAAGATTGTAATTTAATATTTTGTATTAGCAATAGTTCAGTGCACCCCGATGTAGCCTAACTTGTTCTCTGTGTTTTTTTTTCTATATAAACACATCTCAAGCCATTACTAGGTAACCCTGATTAAGTAATGAAACACGTTGGTTATCACACCCTATACAANCTGTTATGATTACTGCATTTATATAACAGATTTTTATTGCATAAGTTTAATAAAATATTTTCTACATAACTAAAATATACGAGTGTTCTGGCAAGGTGCAGCCCCGTTGCAGCAGACGCTGGCGATTGAACGCAGCAACGCCGACGAGAAGGTGTAAACAAGGACGCATGTGTAATAACCCAGCAGACACCATCCAGATGACCCTGAGGGATCCCCTGAGTGACTGAGGAATGCCCGGCCATTGATGTCCAGACCCAAAGATGACTCCACCACCTCCAGATCATANACCTCCATATCCATCCGGGAACATAAAAGAGACCAGACAAGTGATACGCTGACGAAACAGACACATAAAGCAAACAGTACTACCCTATGTGTATGTTCTATCTCCACTAATCTCTCTTCTCTCTCCATGCTCACTTGAACAAATACACCATCGGACGAGGAGAGTTGTACTCTTTTGATCTACATTATTTAAATTATTTATTTAAGTTTTGTTTTATTATTTTCATTTTGCTACAAAAAGGGGATATATGAAATGCATGTTTTTTTTTTAAATAGCATTTTGGTTTTATTATGTCTACTTTGGAATTTGTAATATTCACTAAAGAATCATAATCATAATGATGGAGTATGTTATAATTNTATAATATGAAATTTGAATTTTGTGATTAAATAAAATGTTTTCCATTTTTATATGCCTTTTTAATGTGTAATATTTTGTCATTGCAACTACCGTGTTTCCCCGATAATAAGACACAGTCTTATTTTTTTTTCAGGACAAAAAAACACAATATGGCTTATTTTCGAGGCAGGGCTTATTTTATTGCCTGCTGTTAATCCAATCATAGCCCCCCAAGTGCTGCTGAAATTATGACACCTCATTGTGATTTAAATAGGGTTTAATTTCAGGGGAGGGCTTANGTNAGACAGTTTACTGTAAAATAGGATAGGACTTATTATCAGGATAGGTCTTATTATCGGGAAACACAGTAGAAAATATTATTTAACACGTTTTTAAAATACAACAGGTAAAAATTTTTAAACAACTTTTGGAGAAAAACATTGACTTGTACCTGTAAATTTTTTGAAAAGTAAAAACTGACCCAGTCAAGATTTAGCCAACATATTTAATTATGTAACAAGGTTTAAATTAGTGACCATGAAGTTGATTGTCATGTTGCATGGTCCTCAGGAGGAACAGAACCACCTGGCTCAGGCGATGGATGGATGCCAATGTGTTTTTTTGGAAANGTCACACAAATGTATAACTTACCAACACCCACTGCAGGCCTAGCTCCCTCTGGGATTCTTCTTCATCCAGGTGGCTCAGAAGGGGTGGTGGTGGTGGTAAANGGGAAGAGGGTGGTGTGGCTGAGACCTGCTGAGACCTGCTCAGCCACCACGGGAGAAAAGTTGCCACTGGGAGAGGAGATATTAGGACTAAAGGATGGACGGACTACAGGTTGGGGATAGGGGTATGAGTGCTGGAAAGTTGGGCCTATGAAAGTTAAAGGAGCAAAAACAGCGACTGGCAAAGGTTGTGGCTGGACAGGGTAAGTTAGGGCATATGTCTTGGGGTGGGATCTGTTGTGAAGGTGGTGCTGGAGAGGCTGCTAGATGATCTTCCATCTCCTCCTGAGGACACAGTTCTTGAGAAGGACCAGCATCCCCATCAGTCGTTGTACCAAATACATTATTAATTAATTTGTTTTTAGAGACTTGTTGCATTGGTGGCAGACACTGCAGCTGGCTCGACCTGCAGACTACTCTGCTGAATGGTGTTTTGAGTGCATAGGTAAACTTCCCTTCATGAAGCAATGGGATGGAATACCTCTATCTCCAAACTGTCAATATTCTGGACAAGGACAAACAGCTCCAGAAAGCGAAATTTCTGTGCCCTTTCCATTTAGTCATAGGAATTATGGTTAATTACAAATGTTGAATGTAACAAATGTAACACAAACCATGAAGGTGATTAGTTAAGTGTAACACCAACCTCCATGGGTCTCTAAGTAAATCAATATATCTGTTGTTCATTAATTAACTCAAAAATGAAAAAATGCAAACATTCTTTAATTGCCAAAATGTGTGTGCGTAATATGATGGTTTCACATTTTTTGCTAACATTTTTTGCTAAACGGTTTCAGAACATTGGTGAAAACATTCTTAAGTTATGTGTTTGGTTGCACTTTAGTTTTCCTTATTTATATTACAACTTAAGTGGATGCATAATGTATATGTAGCATTTTGGGGACAACACCAATAACATTGCGGATGCTTATGTACTCCGGCTCATGTGGGTCAAAACTTTTCATGTGTGCTTGGTCCTCAAGCTCCTCACGCTCTTCACATGCTAGTTTTGGGTGAGAATCATTCACAACGCATAGTGAATACTATCAAATGTATGTGCCTCATGTTAAATTTCGTCCTTAGAGGATTACATATTAATCTAACTCCCTCTATAAAGTTCCTGAGTGCATCCATCTCACAAAAGTGTTAGCAAGAGGCCACCAACTCAGCTTTATGACTTATGCGATTACTCTTGGAGTAGGAACATACCGTTTTGGATCGATTGAGTACCCAATTAATAGAAAATTTACAGTACAGTAATAAAAAAAAAGCAATTACAAAACATTATCTAGAGATATCAGTACCATCTCAAAGATAGGAAACATAAACAGTTTATACAAGATCTATCGGATTTTAAGGAAAATAAGAGTGTATTCTTTCGCAACAAAACAGAGAGATGGGAAAGAGCCACAGATGATTCATCAACTGAAACTGAGGTGTCTGATAATGATGGACCTGTGAGGTATTCCCAGAGAGGGGGCAATCGACCTAAAAACAATAAGGCTAGAGGGAGAAATCAATTTGGATAATCAATTTTTAGAGGTGCAGAACACATACCCATTGCGCAATTGCAACCCCTCGCCAGGAGGACAACAGGTATAATCCAAAACCCGAATCATAAGGCTAATGGTGATAACACCACCACAGTACTCACTAGCGCCTCCCACTCTAATGGTGAAATGCAAATTATTAATGCCTCTCACGCTGATCTACTTCAAGACGTGAAGCTGTTGTATAGTCTCTCTGATGACCCCGTTGGGACCGACAGACTGAGACCCCACACAAATTTACAACTAAAAAGCAATAAAATTCCACCACAGGGAGATCTTTTGTGTATTGATATTTTCACAGATCAACTCTACAAAAGGTAGCCCTATTGTTTCAGTACTGGGCAATTTCCCCCAAAATGTCGGTACTTATGTTGATTGTATCTTGAAACCATTTGTGCACTCACTCCCTTAACCAACATCCCCTCACTGAGAGGAGATAGGGCTGTGGGTGTGATATATCGATGATATTTTTGTAATTTGGCACAGGACGACACCGGAATTCAATATATTCATGTCTTTTCTAAATAGGAATGCCATTGGACTCACATTTACTTACACAGACTTTACCATTCTGAATGTCCTTATTAAGAAGTCTGACTCTGGTGAGATATCCACGTTGATTTATCGNAAACCCACTGCCACCAATTCCTTATTAAGATGGGAGAGTCATTACCCACATCCCTTCTAAAAAGATCCCCAAAGGACAATTTTTAAGGATTCGCTGCAATTATTCCACACAGTATGAATTTCAGAGACAGGTCCTTAGTCCTTAGGAATCGGTTTCTACAAAGGGGATACCCTGTTCATGTCTTGTCAGCAGCCTATGAAGTAGNGGACCAAACAGACCGCCAGAACTTACTAGGACCAAAAGAGCACAAAAGTGACTCTCAAGTTTTGGGACTTTTGACACAGCCTTAGAACAAGTTAGACAGATATTCACTAAGAATTTGCGCGTACTGACTATGAACCCAGATCTCACCCCCTATTTAGAGGAACACCCACAGATTACTTTTATAAAGGGTATGAGCCATTTTTCCCATCTCCTGAGGGCAACTGGCTATCCAGGCAACCAAAAGGTTTCACTGTAGCGGATGCGTAAGCTGCCATACCTCCTATGTGGAAAAAGTTTGAACTGAACACAAGTTTTTCAATTGAACATTTCATATCTTGTCGATCTGTTGGTGTCATCTACAATACGGTGTGTGAGTGCGGAATGGAATATGGCGGCAAAACGAAATGTGACTTTTGGCGTAGGATAGCCGAACATATTATCGACATTCAACACGTGAGGGATACCTCGATAGCATGTCATTTGCACACCACACATGCACCAAACCCTTTGAACATCAAATTTGTGGGTATTGACTTGGTACCAAATCGGTCAGAGGGGGGAACTGGGACCGTTCAATCTTACAGACTGAACTTAGGTGGATCTTTCAGCTTAATACAACAACACCTTATGGATTAAACGTGCAGCTGAATTTCAGCTGTTTTGTGTGATCAGTGGTTTCTGTACTCATTATAAATAGGGCCCTTACACCTGGCGATTACAATGTTTACAAGTAATTTAGAGTTGACAATTGTAATAATGGTATACTAGTTCTTCAGTTGATTGGTCGTGGAATATTAATCCTGGCACTTACTAATGGAAGCAGTGAGGCTAACGGACCTGTGTTAGTATACTGTATGAGAGGCCGGACTCTGTGTTAAAAGCTTTCAGACTAAACTTGGAGTAGTACTTAGGGATGTGCATCATATTTGGATACGCATGCCCACAGATATTACTTTGAAATTTGACTATGGTCATATTATACCCCTGGGACTTATGGGGGAGACTCTGCTGGTTTATGTCTTGATTACACCTGTAAAGTCACCAAGGCAGGACTTGAAGGCGTGTGCGATAGTATGGACATACGCACGCAGTAGTCCTAGCCCAGTCATGGCACCCCATTCAAGTGGAAAGCACGTTAAATGCTGGCTTCATCGTGTCCAACAGATGTGCATGTTTCTCTGTATCCAGATCGAGGTTTGACATATCACAGGCAAGACATCACCTGTGCTCACTCTGCTATTGGTTAGGGGTACTATGTAAACTTATGTGACTGGTTCTCACCAGATGACCATTGCCTATAGCAGCAGGACACCATAGGTGATCCAGGACCTCACACTGATCCTTGAATGAAATGTGACCTCACCATTCAAAACTTTTGGGTGAGATCTATCCTATGTATATGACACATTGACTCTTAGTGCTTTTTTTGGATTAGATATTGTGTCAGGAGTATTTACTCTTAACGTCATAAATCCTGTATGCCATGAGATCTAGTGATTTATATCACATATTGTTATAAACATATTATACATTTTTATGATATCTCCTGATGAACTTGCCAGAGCAAGAAAAAAACGGTTTCTTTTGACTTTTCTTTGGGTCATTATGCAGTGTGGCTTTTACAAATTGCTGAGAGATTGTAATGTGGCCCATAGAAATCAATCAGATTCAGGCTTTTTTGCTATGGGCAACCTCCCCACTTTTCAATCCCCCTGCAATCTCCCTGCTTAGAAAATTTAGCAAATTTAGACCCCAGATTAAACACGAATAAAGCAGATCCATCACCGAAAAAAGTAGATGTTAAAAAAGCTCTGTTCTATTTTTGATGAATCACCTGCTCTATGTTAAAAACTAAACAGTTTGTGTGTATAGATTTGAATTCATTTTTGCTAACATCTCACAATTGTAACTAATAATTTTTCCCATGTATTATTTACAATGATATTACTATCAGTAATTGGGAAATAATTAATAGTTTGTTGTAACAACTTGCCTTTTTTAAAGCAATTGACATGGCTGTTTTACTTCTTGCCAGTTTTGTGAGTGTGTTTCTTAAATTAACACAAAATTTGTCCACTAGATGTTTTTTGTTTTTTTAATAATACTTTAAACAATGCATTTTTCAAAATTCTAAATTGTAATATTTTATATATTTTTGGTACAATCGTTCACTATCAGAGGACTCAGGAGCAATTCTTTAAGACACGGGTCGGTCTCTTTGGGTTGCCAGATGGTGAAGTGGACGGGCTGATCCAGAGTTGTGGCGCAGCGCAGGCGCAGCCACTTTGTACGTCCGCACTGTGCATAATCCAGAGCTGTGTTTTTTTGGCCAAAAAGCGCAAGTGTGAATTGCAAAAAAGTGTAATGCGCAAACATTCACGGCCGGCAGTTTAGCTTCTTGCGTCTTGTTGGAATCCTTTATTTTTTAGGTTTGTGGCAAAACTGAGGGAACAATTTTAAATCAATTTAATNTATTTGCTTATTTGGTCAACTTAAATATAATAAATGACCTGTTTGGGTAAAGTTCATTGATACGTTTCCTTTACAGCACTGACATTACATTTTATAGTTTTTATTCTTCACTTTTTTTTCAATAACATAAATAACTTAAAAACATAAAATTAAGATGTTGTAGGACTGGTGTCATTTTCCTAGCATTATCAAATATAAATGAAATAAGCCACTGAATAATATTATACAGTCCCACAGAACTTGTAGCTGGACACAGTTATAATGTAAATCATTTCAGTCTTTTACTGTCAATAAAAAGTCAGCATTGTCCAATGTAAAAGCTGTTACACGAGTTGACACGTCAAAGATGCACGCACTGCACACACCAAAGTACTGGGAACACTTCCTGCAACTATTGCTAAATATCAGCAAAGTATAGGAAATAGACCAGTTGCCAGCCGCAACATCAGCCACGCCCTGAAATCTCATTAAAATATACTGGCATGACCATTAAGCGTTGTTCAATAAACGGAGGTGCAGAGCCATATAGTCGTTAATGTGCGCCTGATTAGCGTGCGAAAAACGCAAAAAAAGGCACGCGTAGCACCCTTATTCAACCGCAATGTGCAACTCAGGATCAGCCCTGGAGGCTCCACTCTTCACCACATGTTATATTGGAAACTCTGCAACTTGTACAGACAAAACTTGAGGGCAGACTTTACAGCTATATATGAATTTCCACTGTTGACTAAATTTATGGCTGTGTTACAAACATGCAGGCCAGGAAACTTTCAAAAGGTTATAGGATGTGCAACAGGGATGCCCAGTCTTACTTCAGTTGAATTCTGCAGCTTGTGACATGGACATTCCTGCACATCCCTAAATTTTTTAACATGGCATTGGATGAGGAAGCCCTTGTGCAGGTTAACTAGCAATTGGGACTGTGGCAATGGTATAGGGACAGTGGATGGTACGCATATAGCTCTGGTAACCCGTGGGATGGAACCTGTCATGTTTTATAATAGGAAGCGGTTCCATTCCATGAATGTACAGATTATATGTGATGCCAATTTTCCTTATCNGAGATGTCATTGTGTCAGTAGTTACCACTCCTTCATCATGCAACTAGTATCTATATGGCATAGATTAGAGCAAATAGATGCACAAGAAGCCTCATTTTGAACCATGCNCAGAAAAGCATATTGCATATAACCTTGCACAAACGACCACCAGGCATGTCGTGGAGCCAGAGGCTCACAGCTCCTGCACTGGCGTCCTGATGTCTCCAGGCAAGCAGGACGCCAGTGTTTCATAGTACACAGGTGCAAATGATAATGATAGATGCTGGCATCCTGGTTGCCAGGAGACATCAGGACGCCAGTGCAGGAACAGAAAGCCACCAGCGTATGTCACCGTCTGTGGCTGCTGCGTGAATGGAGGTGCATGGTGCCATAGTACTCTGATAANGTGTAAGACCACCACTGCCAGAGCTCTCCCTATTCCTCTTCTGCCACCAGATTCATAAAGCTACTTCNTTTATGAGCTGCAGAGGCAGATACCTGAAGTACCTTTCTCTGACTGATGGAGGAGGAATACAGAGAGCGCCGTAGAGGAGGACACAGGTACAAGATGTGCTAGAGTCACAATACTGGAGGTGAAGTAGAGAATGGTGGCCAGAGCTGATGATGAGGAGGGGGGTGTTAATAATGGAAAGAGCATTAATTCAGAGGGGAAGATCACACTGCAATATATCTATATTATATCAAGATATGGGCATACTAAGGGGATATGAGTTTCAACCTTCCCTGTAAAAAATGACCCTTAATAAAATTTGTCAACCATTGCCACATAAAAAATCCAAATCTCAATCTGTTTTCATTGTAAGCCATCACGTACGTACGTCTTACTATTACCATAACATACTGATGGATTCAAATGTAAGCCAAATGTTTGGTATTTTATTTTTTTTTGGGGGGGGGGCAATCTGACCTTTTGAACCTCAACTCATGAAACTTTACCTATGCCCCTGGCAAGAACAAAAAGAAAAACTCACAGAAATCAATTCACACTCAAATCTACACAAAATGAACAGAACCCATTCTGACAATTATGCACGCAATCCATGTCCATAATTTCAGTATCTAACAATCATATGGCAACTGTATCTTGGAAATATTGGTTGGTATGGGCCACATCCACACTTTACGAGGTCTGTTGCTTCTTTATGTCACATGTGTTAAGTGCCATGTGTAAGTTACTGACAAATCACATTATAAATTCCTATGGAATAGTGGAAAATAAACAAGATACTTGCTCAAAAAAACACACAGATGTGTTTACAGAAAAAACACTTAAAAATAAGAGAATGACATTTGACGAAGACAAGTAACCACATAACAAATAACACTATTAAATAAAACACATGAAAAAGAATATTAATAAGACATAATAAGTATAATTTATGCACCAATAGGAACTGCTGATTGAAAATNACACAAACTTTTTGTAGCCGGTGTAGTGCACAAACTTGCGCGGAAAGGAGAGGCTGTATATGAACCACCATTTATACCACAACAACTTAAAGACAACAAAAGCAAAAGTAGTATAATTGAGGAGCAATGGACGATATCCTAAACTAACATCACTCCAAACTGCAAGACCAAACCACAAAGTAAGAAAGTAACAAAAGTTTCTTCTCAGTTTTTGCCATAGAAAAACTATCTCTAACCAAAGACATTATCCGATAGAAAGTGGAAAACTGCGATCCTACTCAAGAAGAACTATCCGCTAGACCACATTTCCATGTGTGGATTTTGAGATACAATAAGTATTTTTGAATGTTACATGTATTTAATGTATGTAATACAGTTCCTACATCTGTCTTACTATTCTTAGTGATATATAAATTAGATTTTTGTGAATTTTTCATTGCTGAATATGTGAACCACATCTGACGCCATATATAGTTACACTTTTATTGCTAATAAATATAGTTATTTTATAGTATATTTACAAACAATTGTGACACACAGACAAAAAGAAAAGGTAGTGAAGCGCCCAGGTATACTCCATTGTAATTTGTACGTTTTCTCGGTTAGCAGCAGGGAGCCGCCAAAATATATCATAGGCAGCAGTCTATAATAAACTTTGTCTGTGTGTAAATATTTGCAGCATTTGCACAAGAAAAGCGTGTTTGCAAGGTTAATTGGAATTATCAGGATTTAATCATAGGTAAATGAAGATATACGGACGTACTCACAGATAACATTAGCATATAACACAGGAGAGAATGAGAATATGGCCCANAGAGTGTAAGCTTGTGGGCAGGTCCCCTTTCTCCAATTATTCTGTCTGTTACCACCCAGTNTCATATTGCTACACAAAATGGTGGTAAATAAAAACCAGGTAATAAATAATACATTTCATAAACAATGCTGCCAGGTTCTCTGTGAGGAGAAGAGAACTTGGATCAGCATTATTCATTTAACAATTAAGTTGTATGTAAATAGATGCCTATATCACTACCCCATATGTTTTTTTTTAACTTTCCACATTCCACTGATGAACTTTAACATGCTTAAACCTTTTATGCTTTACTATGCTATGTGTTAATATGCCTTTTTTAAATAACTTAAAAATTATACCTAATTTTATGAAAACATATTTTGTGTTTNTTTCTTATGGTTTTAATGTCTTTTTGTTGTGCAGTTTTTTTTATTACACATACAATACTNTACACATGCTATTTTACACTACGAAAAACCACACAAATGTTTATAAGCAAACTTATTTATTTTGATTATAAAACTTTACAAATCATGCTCTCTAATGTCTTCCAATTAATATAGGGAGATGTTTTTGTATCCATTACATAGATGATATATAGACTTCACCAGATTTATTATTTTTATAGGCAGTGGCAGACCTATTTCCTGTCCATGGCATTGATCGCTCTTAAGACAATTACAAATCTGTCTCTTCTCCAAACAAACTTCCTTTAATTCCTGAGTGGGCATTATTTGGAATTCTTGCTCCTGGACAGCTAGTGACAAGAGGAGGTGGAGAACTTATCATGTATTTAAGTACTACAGCACAAATTTCCATATGATAACACGAAACACCACCTTCACTAGATCTCTTTAAAACCAAATTACACTTTCTATTTTGTATGGATTAAATAGAAACTTTGTTCTTCAAGAAAAGCAAGGTGGAATCAGGTAACTGTAGCGTCAGCCATTTTGGATTCTGGAAAGTCAGCAGCAGTCATTGGGTGTATGACAGTTCAATAACAACTTAAACTGCTACAATGTNAAAGGTGTTCTGCTCTCCTGCAATGATTCTTATAACCCTGTGACTTCTATAGTGTGTCTGGCAACTACAGTCTGAGGCAGGATCTGTCATTGCACCATTCCCACACCTCCCCCATTTTGTGACACTCCTGGATGGGTTAATAGGGTTAAAAGTTCAGTAGAGGGGAAAAAAAGGAACTGGTTCAATCTTACAGGCTTGGGGAGGTGAGATGGTTATAATAGATACAGGCAAATGTGGATATTTTCTGAATGGACAAAAAGGGACAAAAAGTATTACTGGACCTTCTAGACAGGAGTACCCCAGGAACATGTGGCGGTGTGTACAGAGAGCCAAGTATTCCACTGGACTGCCGTCTGACTTATTATTATTGTNGTGGCCCCGTTTTAGTAAACAAAATTACACTGCTCATCCTAATAGCCCACAAGAGCAGGAAGTTCCTGAGAGGCCATCGGACTTGCGGTCACTGAACTTATNCTGCCCAGCAAAGGGAGCAGTGGGTTCAGTGGCTGCAGCAAGGGTGAAACAAGGTGCTGGGCATCTAAGCAGCACAACCCAGGACGAGGCTACAGAANCTGGCCAGCAAAGCCAGGTAACCACTGAAAATACCTCCTTGTCAACCCATTCACCTGCCCCCAGTGAGAGTGTGTCATGATGTCCATGGATG
>JABWIB010005201.1:0-13391 GCA_016617825.1 Platyplectrum ornatum
TGCAATCCGGTCCCAGCCCGGATCCTCTTTCTGCAATCCGGTCCTAGTCCGGATCCTGTAAATCCAGTCCGGTTCCAGCTTTCAACATCCAGCCACCAGTCCAACTCCAGAAGCAGTACCGTGCTTAAACAAGTCCTCTGGCGTGACAGCCGCAAGGTAGACCCCATCTGTCCGCGATTTCCGCATTCCTCTCCAGCTGACTTATCTTCTTCTTATTAGCCTCAGGAAAAGAAACACCCCTAGTGCACACTATTTTAAAGTGTATGAGAGTTTCACTAAAAGTCTAATAGTCAGTGCATATCCTCCAAGGTGGTGTACACTCACTGTAACGATAAACAGAAGTCCTCCTTCCCGGATCACCGGTTCTCCACCATGCAAAAAGAGGGACAATCTAGTGCAGATAATCTCAACAGTAACCCAACTTTGGTTTACACTCACAGAGTCGCTTCTTTGGTTAAAGCATATAAGGAATCCATTGCCATACACTGACTTTTACTTCACATGTGTGATGTTTTGAATATCACTGGCAGGTCCACAGGTACACAGCTAGAAAAAAAACTATTTATTAATAAAAAAGGTAAATAAAATCAAACAAAGGTAACGCCTATCACTTAGCTGCATGGATGACACGTAGGCAGCTGGAATTGGTGGTGGAATAGATGGTGGTGTTGATGATGGTAATGGCGAAGACCATTATTTCCGTTTTGTTGATTCTAAGTTTCATGAAGCACTGGAACATCCAAGCAGAGATGCCAGAGAGGCAGTCGGAAACCTTGGAAAGGAGCAAGGGGGAGAGGTTGGGGGAAGAGAGGTATCTTCTACATAGAGGTGTTACTGAAAGCAGAAGGAGAGTGCCAGGGGAGGTAATGTAGAGTGCGAAGAGAAGGGGCCATGTAGAGATCACTAAGGGACACCAACAGGAAGAGTAGTAGTGGGGGAAGAGAAACTGGGGGTCATAGCAGAGAAGGAGTGGCTGAGAGATAGGGGGAGAGCAACTAGTGAAAAAGCATTAGGTCTAGGGATCAAAGGGTTTTTAATATGAGAGCATCATTTATGATGTTGAAGGCAGCTGAGTGTATTGACCTTCTGATTTGGTGGTGAGTAATTCAGTGGTTACCTTGGTGAGTGCGGGTTTCTGTAGAATGGAGGGAATCCAGAATCCAGTAAATTGAAGGCAAAAAGAAGAAAGAAGATGGGCCAGTAGTTGAAGGGAGAGTGAGATCTAGGTGTAATTTATTTGTGTTACTTATCTGTGTGTGCTCACTGCACATGCAGAGACTGAACTTCTGTATAGATTTCTTACATAATTGGTGTGTGCCTTTATTTCAATCGTGCAGTGTACACAGTTGTACGATCCAGGGCCTAAATGTACTAAACTGCTGGACTAGAAAAGTAGGGATGTTGCCCATAGCAACCAATCAGATTCAAGCCCTTAGTTTAATTTTACATAATGGAGAATGGGAGCTCATAATCTGATTGGTTGCTATGGGCAACATCCCAGTTTTTCCATTCCCGCAGTTTAGTAAATTATAGGCCCAGATGTTCTAGTGCAAGGATATTCTGAACACTAGTAGTTCCATCTGTTTTTCTCTCCCGCCCACAAAATATACAGAAGGTAGAAGATGGGGAAGATTTGCTTTAGATAGTGTGGGATTGTTATGTGAGGATTTTAGTGATCTAGTTAGTGCTCGCACGGGCCACTGATCTTCACAAATCACTTAAGGCTGCTATACCCCAGCAATCCCTGCATGAGATAGGGGATTCACTGGGAAGTTCACTCCCCTCTCCCACCCCCACCCCCCACACATGCCTGCAGAGTTATCGCATAGACCAGTCCTTATTTTCAATTAGTTTTCATATACCCCACTCCTCTTGGTCCATGATTTATAATGATTTTAGCTGCTACAATATAGACACGTTCCCTTATAAGTCTACATAGTGTGGCAGGAACACAATTTTTGGGAATGTGAACTGTTCTCTTCACATTTTATACTCCCACTTCTAAATTCCCACTTTAAGCACTTAATTACATGTAAAGATACACAACATCACACCTGCAAAATTAAGCTACGGGGAATGGTCATGACTGGCTAATTTTCTCGCAGCTTCCCAATATAGCTACATACAATGTACACTTGATTATATATTGTTTGTACCACAAAATACGTGACACAGAAAACATGCTCTCCCTTTCATTCAGATAAATGCTATATATATACATTTTTATTGTTCTGTATCAGGATAAACTAAATTAATATTGCTGGGTGAGTTTATTGTAAAATCATGTCTGGGCAGATGAACGCTGTCTAGTGGGACTTATGTCTCATTAAGAAAATACACTGCAGCTGTTGACCTTCTGCCAGGTGTTGGATCTAGAGATTTCTAATGAATTCGGTTCACCACAGGGTAGGTCACAACTTAGCTGAGAACCTGAGCAATACTGATCTGACCTTGTGACTCCATTCAGGTACTGTAAACACTATGAAATAGCTTAATAGCAGCCTACAAGAAAGCATAATTATTTGTAATACTCTATTTATGCAAGTCACTTTTTTTTGCAATTGACAAGATAAAAGGAGGTGACCGAATCTAAAATGCAAATAGCATGTAATAAAAATTATCACTTGTGAATATATGCTTTCACTAAACAAGGAGAAGAAAAAATCTTACTACATTTCTACACTAGAGACAGCCCAAGGCATAGGCGATATGGGCGGCCACCAAGGGCCCCGTAGGGTCAGGGGGACGTAATTACGTAGCTTCCCAGCACAGGCCTGGCTGTGATATGCACAACCACAGCTCTGTTCACAATAGGACAGCGTGACCTAATTCAGGGTCACCCCTGATTTACATACATTACCAAATCAGTACTATATACTGTGAATTGTAGTTCTACTTTATGATAATACAACTTTAATTATAAAGTATTATTCTAGTATCAGACATGTAAATCACAGACATGTCTTATATAAAGTCAAGTTCCTCCTTACTAATAGACAAATCAGTGACAGTATAGATCACAAATGAAGGAAAACTGTGTAACATAGGTGACAATGATATGAGTAGTCTGAGAGTCAAACCCTGCACTGATGTCCACAATTCACTGTCTCTGATAATGTCTGCAGATGGTATCAATGAACTCAGCACACACTGACGTTGAGTAGTGTCAATCTCCGGCGCACGATGGCTGACGGCTGCAGTGATATATATATATATATATATATATATATATATATATATATATATATATTTTTTTTATTTTTTTTTACATGAGTGTCTTGTGTTCTGCAGCGCTGGTGACAGGTCAGATAATCATTCTCTATCATGTTCCTGGCATTTTATCATTGATTTGTTTTTAAATATTGCCCACACATTAGAATGATTTTTGGCCTAATTTCACGATAATCGTGTAATTGGGCAAATAATTGCCTAGTGTGTGGCCAGCTTTACTTTGCATATTTAAAACAGGTTAAGTTTGTTAACAACCGTTCCTGGAGGTGGTATGCTTTCCATTATGACTTTAACCTACAATGCTCTAAAGTAGGTGTGTAGTCTCCCAGGGACAGCAAAAATAATGAGTTGACAAATTATTTATATTTATGGCGGCAAACTATAAATAGTTAATAAAAGCACAGCAGTCAACCAACTATAGATATTTAAGGGTCAACTTTGTAGTAAGTTGTTTCTGTATTCTTTTTGCAGTTCAATTTGTAAGCCTCTATTTGGTAGCACCCATTATTGATGAACTGGAGCGGTTCTCTTGCTTGTTAGTGCTTGTCTACAGATCCCCCAGGGAACCTTGCTTCACTTTACCCCAGACTTACACTAAATAGACGTATATCCACAGTCCATATACAATATTATAGCGTTACTTTTTTTAGGTTTCTTAACAACACATTTTTAGTGTTGGAGCAGCCAAGTTTTATGGTAAAAGTGCTCAGTGCTGTATATGATCTAGTCACACAGCAGTGTTAGAAGCAAAACGGAGGAAACATATATTTCATGTAAATAATTCAAGTTTAGAAAACACCAACAATACTATTAGCAGAGTCCCATAAGAGATATTAGTGCCTATGGTGATTAATGAACATAAGTGGATTTATACTGGGGATTATATACCGCATATACTTTTTAATTTGATGACAAAGGAACATTTTTGGGCTTTCATATCAGTCAGACCAAAGTCAGATATATCAGATATAAAACTTTGCCCTTTAGATGCCTTTCAAAAAAGAGTTTAATAATCTTACCCTGGTGTCTTTCCATATATCTTTTTCACTGCATTTTATGTTCACCTTTACTTTTACAAGTAAGTTATCTTTTCTTTTATCCAGAGAGTAACTTTCTTTATTCATTACCTGGTAATTAATTTGTGACTACCGAGGAAAGCTTTCTAAGCAAACTGAATATATCTATTAGCTTGACCCTCCATTTTATTCTGTGAATGTGAAGGTTCAGTAGATTATATAATGTGTCATGAATCCAAATGTGTTCGATTTGGAGTATGCATGAGCAACTGTACTTAACAGTTTTAACTAAGGCATATTGCTAATTTAACCTTTCTTGACTTGACTCTATACTTTGAATGAGTGACTGGTATTTTTTCCATGATCATTAATAATATTCTTTTGTGATACTTTCTTTATAAATTAATGAAGTACAACTAGAGCAAAATTCATTTTTACATTTTACATATGACATACTGTCTTCTGGAATCTAATTAAAACTTTCTTTTTATGCCTTAGGTGGAAGATGACTCTACTGAGATGTGCTCTTAATTAATGTACAGAGCCTGTAAGTCCCACCTCTCAACACTAATGATTGACATCCAAGGATACATAAATTACACTAATTGAGATTTACGTTCTTGCTGCTGGTTTATATCTAACCCATCAGAGAAGGTAAGTGAACAGAACAGTTCTTCCTTTGAGAGCAAGAAAACTGTTAATTGGTATACTTCATTCATAGCAATGTCTATTAGAGCAATGGCACATCTTGTATTCAAATTTCCAGTAAGCAAAGGAATGTGTTTTTTTCATTTATAATAATAAAAGTTTAGTGTCTTTTTTTTTATTAACTTATTGTTTTTACAGAACATTTGTCTGAAAAACAATAAAAAAGTTGTCATGTTAACCATTTACTGAATGGATGGTAACTATATGCAGGGCCCAGTTGGGTTGAATGGTTACTGTAGAAATTTTCAAGAGCAAAATAGTCCTTGATTTACATATGTTTTACAGATGTGGTAATTATTGATATTATTGGACTGTAACCAGTCCTCTGCATGTATTCCGTACACGTGGAGGTCTGAGAGTCCGCACAGAGGAGAAAATGTCTACCCACCCATGCAGACCGTGAATGTGATACATGATACACGAGCTCTGTGTGGATCTGCCTCCATCCTACTAAATGCTGCCTTACGTTTCTCATCTGCTTTCATCCCCTTGTGTGGTGTTTAGGCATGTGGATGTCTCTCTATATTTCTGTGGATCTACAAATCTCCTTGTAGATTGAAATGCAGTTAAGTTTTACTTGCACATTTACCTAAATCAGGTGTTGTGGGGGAGTCCTTATCCAATCTATTGTGCAGAACACATTATTTTATTGTCAGCAGCAATGCTAGAAGTAGTATTGTATTACGGCAAGGGGTACAATCACATGGCTTAGAGGGTAGATCATTGTTATAAGTCTTAGAAAATGTGGTTATGTTTGCACAAGCTGCTTTATAGTTTCTTTATGTGAATCAAACTATAAATAGTCATAATTGTAATTAGTATAAAATTAAATGAGATGTATAAACAACTTTTCCATACCTTTAGTGAGATGCTTGGTATATCCTGATCCTAGTAGTGCCTTGTGGATAACAGAAATGGTTTGGAAAGAATTATGCATACTTACATTAACAATTGGATATATGCTACTTTGCTTAAACACATCCTTAGTGTACACTGACCACGATCATCCACTATTGTGGATAACCTTATTGTAACCACACCATAACCCCTCACACTGTCACAAATGGACTTCCCACAGATACAGCGAACCTTCCGGTAAATTTGTAAAGGTAACTGTAACTGCCATTGCTTTTATTTGTGAATGTATCAGAATGCATTGTGATCTGTTACAACAGAAAGAGCAATGTGAAAAAGTAGTAAAATCTAACTTAAATTTGGGGGATTGGCTAATCTCTGTAAAGCTGACAACAGACATACAGATATAGCAATAGATACATTGGGCCTGAGCCAGCTTTATGTATTGGACGTCATTAACGCAGGTTTCCTGTTCCTAGAAGTGGTTGGCCCATTATCTCAAACTTTCCACCAGATTCTATGTGTCCTAGGTTATAGTGTGCACATTACTTTAATATTAAAGATTTCTCTTGTGTTCTGATGTAGACATTTGCTGTAGAGGAAATTTGTCAGTAAGAATTGAGAAAATATTGGTTTTCTTTTGCAATTTCAGTTACAGTTCTTATGACAGAATACATGTGTCAGGTAATCAGGTAAATGACTTGTAACTCCAATATCTTGGTTATTACTTGGAAGACAAATTATAAGTAATAATATATAATTAGGTTCTGTCCTCAATTTATATTTTATATGCTGTTTCTGTTTTCAGTCACTTTTTTTCTAAATCCAATCTTAACATAACATGAATTATCTCACAACTAGTGTCTGGTTTTTGATAATGTAATGAAAGAAGATTATTTAATTCAACATTGACTTCTTCCACAATTAGTTGTGTTGTAATAATGTAACATGTTTTCAGTGTAGGTCATATTTAAAATGTACAAAATACATATTTGTTATTACTTATAATTAATTGTTATGAAATATATTACTCCTATTATGCAATATATGTAGCTCTATTCATGAAGACTATGTACTATAATTATAATACATGTAATAATTAATTTATACTATGTTTATGTCTGGGTTCTCTTTTTGCTAAACAGGGGCTTATAAACACGCGTTTTGCAAAGCTCTCATGGTGAATGACACCACAGCGCCCCTGTTTTAAACCTCACAGGTTCTCTATTTACACTCATGTGTTTCTGTAATATTCAATTTAATTTTGTACAGATCTTTCATCTCTAGATTGTTTATTGGGGCATTTAGAGGTAGAGTTTCCTTTCTGACATCCTTTATATATGAAAGGCCATAGAAATTGCTGCTTGAAAGTAGAACAGTAAACTGATTGACTTGATGACTAATAAGAAAACAATCCATGGTATAAATTCAGCACACGCATATTAAATACTGTTCATTCTTTCTGAAGATCATGCTTTTTACATGTTGGTTAAATGCTCTAAATAAACTGTACAATCACACAGAATACACTTAGAACTGCATTAGCACATTATCCTAAAAGCAACACTGACTCACTGTAGGTGTTCAATAAAATATCTCTTGCAAGTTTACAAAGGGTCATGGCTAGTCAAAGCAGGCTTTCTATTTTCCATTAAATGAAATAACTGTGACAAATTCACAAACACAATATTGTTATGCAATTATATATATTATAAACCAAATAAAATAGTATCACCATGCTAATGAACTGGGAGGGGGTCTGTTTTTTAAGGACGTGTGTCCAGAAGGCTCGTATGAGTTAGGGACCTCTCCTCTCCCTCCCACAGAGACAGACCTGCAAGCAAGCTTAGCTCACACACAGTTCTGTATTCATTCCCTTGTTCTAATATATTACATATATTAGCTCTGACACATGCTGCTGACCCAAGAGGAGGAGAGTTGGGAGAATTAGGAATTGACAAATTATTTTTTATCATAGAGAACTTTTTTGTCAACCCAATATCAGGGTCATCAATTAATCTGCGCTTAGTTATAGGTACCAATGGACAAGCTGCTATATTCTAGAGGTAGTCCAGATCACCTCTTTTAGATATAAACTTATATAAATATATAAATAACAAAGTAGAAAAGCGCTAGTCCTGGTACTTTTTGAGCAAATTTCAATATGACTGAATAACACACAGCAAATGGTTAATGGTAAAACAAAAAGAGTAAAAAGTTTGTCTACTAATATATTTATATATTTTTACAAAATAATTTTTATCAAGCAGGATGGTCTTATACTAAAAAACACTGATACACTGTGGCAATTGCTTGTATACCCCAACTTTTGGTATATCCCTCCTGGGAGAAATCAATGAGGGGACGGAGAGCGTGATTTATGACAATCATCCCCTAAGCCTGCCCCCTTAATGACACCTACCTGTAATTAATACAGGTGGGTGTGGCTTAATGTCATTAAGCCCCACCTATTCTCTGTAGCGCTCATGGCTGAGGTAGTGATTTACATGAAATCGCTGCCTCAGCCGAGGTCCCAGGAGAATTGCAGACTGTCCAGGATAGAGGAAGACTTGCTCCTGTAATTTCCGAGACAGCAACCCTGGTTTACCCTATTTTCTGTTGAACAATGACAGAAACTTATCATAAGGAAGGCTANAACTGGCATTCTCATTTTATACTGTTAGGTCCAGTGCCTGATTAACCAATAGGCTGACTAGGATGTAGCCTAGAGCAAATAGCTATAGGAGGTTCCACTACAAGTTCCTTATACACCGTTTACACTGATTTGAAAATCCTGGGTATTTCAGGCAAATTCCCAGGTAGCATGAGATTCCAGGTTCTTCATGGCAGTGTGAATGGTGCTTTTTAACACAGGTAAAAAGAAAAAAACTTCTAACACCCAAATCACTGACTTCAGTGTGCACGCGTGTTGCAGAAAAAGCGGGTAATTGCCAGGTTGGCAGTGTGATCGCGGTATTAGGTAGCGGACTGAAACATAGATGATTTAAAAGATGGAGTAAAGGTGTTTATATTGGTGGAGGAAAACTATATTGGAATATGTGATTTCATTTTTGTCGTTCATGTTCATTTTAGCGTGTTCAGATTTTGATTTCTTTAGCCTGAAGCAATCATAACTCTGTCTTAAAAAAGGTCAGGTCAGTTTGTTTTATACAGGAACATTTTACATTATATGGTCAAATCCTCTTAGTACTGTACATTATCTTTAAAAGAAGAGACACCATTTACTATGTGTCAGTAAGATAGCCAACAATAATTATGCAGCAAGGATACAGCATTTGTTGAGCAAGGCAAGGCAGGGTTGTTACAAGGAACATGGTTCCATCTGCAAGTGTTGGTATGGTTTTATTAAGAAATGAATAGAGAGGGGTCAATGTAAACAGATGGGTATTGTTAGTCCCTTTATACTCACCTGACAACTAATGCCACCCAAGAGCCATAGGACTGGGAGTCTTTCCATTACTAGTAAGCAGGACTTCTGTAACTGGATTCATACACAAATGTTTTCCAATGCTCTGAACAGATGTTTATAGTGACAACTGTTAATCCTAACTTGTTGATGATTAATCATCTTCCTATCCTAAATATAGGTCAACCATCCAGTCTAGTTTTCATTAGGTTTAGGATCTGTAATGCTTGTCTCTTTTTTTTTTATTAACTAGCAAACAAAATCTCAGTCTTTCAGTGCAGTACAATTACAATTAATCAACAGTGAGAATTCAATAAGAGTCTTGACATTCAGCACATGCTTATGTAGTAAAATGTTGTTTTATGCTCTTATGTATGCTTCCTACACTTCTGCTGATCACAATAAAGAATGCTGACAGAATAAAAGTGCTGATGGTGTCAGCGCTTTTTCCTTCTTCATATACTATTCTTTAAACAATGGATTAAATAAGGTTCTACACTGAATTTCTCAACCACTATTTCCAAAGACAAACAATGCCTCTGATATCAGTCTAACTTATCACTCTACTAGACCAAAGGCAACAGTCTAATATGACTCCTGAGGAGTGCATCTGGAAAATTCCACTGAATCTAAATAATCCACTCCCTCTCTCTAGTGTATATGCAATTCAATTACATTAAGTAAAAAAGATGCCTAACAATTCCAGGCCTGATTACAGCACAAATGGAAACCAATAACCACAAATGAGAAGAAGAAGAACAGCAGCATATCGTCAAAGGAAGATCAAAAGATGTCTTATAAGTTTTTGAAGTCAAAGAATTACATTAAGGATTGTTGAAGAAGCAAAAGTTTCTGCAGTACCACCATCGATGGTATAGAATTGGGAAGGGTCTAATTTGTTTTGTGCATTGCATTTTTTGTTGTTTTTTACACCATAAGTACTATTGTCAATGCTCAAGTAACCTTGGCCATGTTTTTTGAAATTTTCTGTTTAGTACAAATTATTAATATCATTATCAAGTGACTTTGACGTATAATGCTTATTGCTAGAACCAAAGATACTATTTATGCTGTATTTTATCTTTAAAATATTTGTTTCCTTTTAAATCCGTCCACAGAATTAAACAACTTTACTCATTAAATTAAGTTAACTGGTGTAACAAATGATATTGTTCATCCATTGGTAGGGCTTGCTTTCGTTGCTTATAATGTTTCACAACACTATATTACAATACAAGTAAAGCTATACACAGAGAGGGCTATGAAGTATATTACTGAAATATGAATGAGACAGTTTGAAATTCTGTATTCCCTCTAACTTTGCACTGCAGAGAATTAGAATAATGATGGGGTACTGTATGCAACATTCAAGCTAGTTAACCTGCAGCTGACATTTTATAGTTTGTCTTTCAAGTTGCGAAATGCCAGTGGATCAATGTGAAGTTTATTAAGCCAAGTGAGTGTAAATTAGTGGCAATATACACAATTTGGAATGCTGTGGACTTCATAGAACTGAACTGGCGAGACACAATAATCAAATGCTCAAGTAGAACAATAATAAGTGGATACGTTTTCACTAACAAAAGATTTGTGTTGTAGCCAGGAGGACATACTTTCTTTCCCTTGCTTTTTTAATAATCATGGCAGATGCATGAATTGGAATTTACAAGCCGATATTCATATGACATATGGAAGACTGCAATTTAAGAAATGTCATTACAGACAGTGCATACTAAATATATTGACAAAAGAACAATCTTGTATGCTATAAACATTTTTGTCACTTATTCTTTCCTCCCTCAATTTATTATCATAAACATAATAGACATTGCTAACAGTTTGTTTTATGCCATTATTTCCAATTATTCAGCATGTACTGGCCATCAATTGTAAAAATGTTATATAGTTATCTTATAGAATAAATTATTTTAGAATCACATTTAGTTTAAGTTATTATGGCTAAGTTTAGATTTATAAGGAATTAAATCTTCTATCAGATATGTCTGACTTGGTCATAGGTTTATTATCACTATGCAAAAACTGTCTGGATAATAGATTTTTCTTCTTCAGATTTGTCTGTTAAACCAATATTCAAAACTAATTAAATAGTATGGCATTTTCAAACTACATTGCTTTTTCATATTATAGTTAGTACTTGCATTGACGGAAGACCTTTAAAACTATAAAGTAACATCTTCTAATCCAATAATAGGGAAATAATCACCAATTGTTATGCACCCAGAATAATTGAGGGTTTTTGTCACCTATTTTTGTTAACAAAAATGTTATTTGTTTTTTATTTTATTTTATTGTGTCCAAAATCACATTAAACTGGGTTTGGTATAAAATGTCGACAGTCAAAATGTTAACGGGTCAAAATGTCGACAACTGAGTATTGTGTTAGTCTTGGGTAATACTGTGCAGCTCTGTTTGAGTACAGAGGCAGTTCCGCATGGAGCATTTAAGGTAGCTTTATCGGAACTTCTGATTGATCAGCTGTAGTCTTTTGTTTGTCTACAAATAAAAAACCCTGTAAAAATAATAGAAAATGAAATAAAAATATACTTACATTACAGCTGTCTTTGCTGGGCATCAGAGCGGGGCCCAGCTCTGCCCCCGATGCTCAGATGCCTCCACCATGTGTGGAAGACGTTTTATATGCATGCCAAACTTGCTTTCTCCAAGGTAGCAACATGGTATAGAGGCTACGGCATCAGGCACCCTCCTGCTGTGTGTAAGCCAACTGAGTTTTTTATTGTTCAATAATCCCTGGCTTTCTGCCGACCCTCCAGCCTGGCACCCTAGGTTACCACCTAAGATGCCTATTGGTTGAGCCGTCCCTGGTATTATGTCATACCATATAAGGTGCTTTGGTGAAGACTAACTCATTCATTAATACTTTAATATTTAGTGTAAAGTGCAAGCTTGTCATAAAAGACATTTATGTCCCACATGTGAAAAGTTGCAAAACAGTGCCTGAAGATGCATTGCATCGCTTATATTCCTTAATGTAATTCAATAGTTTACACAGTTGACGTCTTTTATGTCCCCCTTTACATATATATTTTATCTTGTTGACATTGCTATGAATTGATTCATTGTCAGTCACTTCCGCACCATCTACTATTATCTTTTTCACCAGCATTTTAAGTGCCCTCAACCTTTTCTTATCACTACATTTATCTAAATACATAATTAATGTTCATCTACTTTCTAATTGTGTATATTCCACTTGACTCTCATTTTCCCACATTGCAATTGAATCTATTCACATTTATAAATAAAATAATACATCTATTAACTGTTATGTTATTCTTTTTCTGATACATCTACATATTTATGGATTTTATAATCTACCATTCTCACAGTGACACCTACAGATATGACCTCTATCCATCTCTCAAAGGGAATATAATTATCCTTAAGTCTTCACCGAAGCGTTGGTTATTCTTGAGGGCTTTTATTCATCGAGAAAACATTTAAGAAGACATCTAATGAATTATGGCATTATGTAAGATTTTTCTGCTTTCTGTTAATCATGTATATGATGATTAACTGTGAACACATTATCTAAATTTGTTATAGATCATTCATATTGAATGAGTAATCCATTCTTTATGTATTTTCTATGCTTGTCAGTCACCAGGCATTAGTGCAAAATACAGATGTAATTACAGGTGTGGGTTGGGGTAAGAGCAGGTGTGTATAAACAGAGCTGTGCATGGTCAGCTATTTGCCAGTGAGTTACATGACTGCTTACCTTGGCTGGAGAAGGCACGGGAATCCTGGGGACCCCTGACCCTATGGCTGGGGAGGCCTTTGGTTAAGTGTTTGGGCACATATCTACTTCCGTATGGCAACCTCATGCTTTGGACTTAGTTGGGTTCATACCATAGTTGGGTTCAGATCACATTCTGTACATTAGCCTCAGTAACAGAGACTAACCTACAGAATTGATATCCTTTGTACTGCACATTGTGTCTGAGTGGAATATTGGGCTTACCCTTTAAATATTAACCCCTTTAAGACGCAGCCTATTTGGTCCCTAAAGACACAGCCCTATTTTGCACATCTGACATGTGTCACTTTATGTGGTAATAACTTTTTAATGCTTTAACGTATCCAACTGATTCTGAGATTGTTTTTTCGTGACA
>JABWIB010005202.1:8667-32016 GCA_016617825.1 Platyplectrum ornatum
AACGTTCGATTTGGAACAAATATTCGAATACAACACAAATCGAGCCTTTGTAAATACGGAAAACACAAATTCGACAAGGAAATCGAATCGAACATTCGATTTCACAAATTCGACCCTTAGTAAATACCCCCCCAAGCTGAAAAGGTTAGCCATCACTGTATAGTCCATAATCATGATAGTGGATTGATCTTTTAAGTGTCATCAATGCTATATAAAGGAGCAAGTGTGGGTTTGTGCTTATACTAGTAAGCAAAGACAACTTCATGCTACCTACATTATTAACATATTACTATAGTAAGCATTGAAGCTAGAGCTATGATAGGGTGATGCATGTATGCTTATAGACATGTAATATTAGAATTGGCTCTCTACAAAAGTCATCAGTCAGGTAAGACATGCTGCCTGTTCATTTTAAACAAAACAAAAAAAAGGGAAGATTTGTGCACTGATTATCAAAAATCCAATCTATAAATAGAACTGGAGTGCCAGCAATGGTAGAGAGAAGATATTTTTTAATGAATATGGAAGAGCTTGTGACAACTAAGTGTCCCTGCTCCACCAATAATAGACCATTATAGGCTGCACATCCACTTATATAAAATATAACTTTTAATAAGAACTCTTTAAAATAAAGAAAAAAAGAAATTATATAATATCAAGCCAGTAATATGTAAAATACAGTCCCAGATCAAGAGGGGGTTACCTGGTTGTGGGTGATGAGATAGTGCTCATTATATTGTATTTTTACCCTCATAGGGAATTCTATGGGGAAACCACTCAAAAGTACATAAATCATAGCACCATATCAAGCATAAAGTTGATGAGTGGGCTAAATACGAAAAAAAATTAAAATAAATACAAATGAGCACCATAATAACCTGACCCTACGCTACAAAATAACAAAGATAACAAATTATTATTTTTGATTTATCTTTGTTATTTTTGATTTATCTTTGTTATTTTGTAATAACAACAGATGCACTTGCATCTGTTTTGCCATCAACCCTGGATTAGCTTCATGTTGTAAAATAATAGGAATATTGTTGTCTATATCAAAGCAATTTGTTTCTCTTGTGTTATGTGTATTTACAGTGCTTCATAATCATGTACAGAAAAGACAATATTAAGAAATAGATCAATTTCTTTTATCTTTTTGAAAACTGTGTAATATAAGGTTATTTGCACTGGCAGATTTTCTCTGCCATCCTTCCAAATAGAACAGTATATTGGTATAATTTTAAAGGTTCAGAATGTTATATCAATGAAGAGCAATCTCTGAAACAAATTGGGCTGTCTTTTTTTTCCAGCAATAAAGTCATAGAATGACTGATTCATCTACTCCGAAAGTAAGGCAATAAAAAAAGAAACGTACAATAAGGAAGATAAGGAATAGACTCTCTCTAGGTATAGGGACTTAAATAAAGAAGTAAATCTCTCTAAATGGAATTGGTTTCACGTAAAGGTGGATGTAATTGCTAAGAAACATAGAGAGCAAATAATATTGCTGGATAAGAATTCTGATAACTCAAAAGATTTATAGAACAAGAAAGAAAAGTATAGCTCTGATTTACTAGATAGCTTATAGAATGAAGGCATTTCAGCAAAATGTCCCTGCATTTGTCATAATCATATATATATATATATATATATATATATATATATATATATACACACATATACATGTAAATTACATTCATTAAAAAGGGGTTGTAGTGTTCATAATTTTGATTAATTATTTATTAAAACATATATTATAGCAAAATATATCTTTTTAAATATCTGCTTTATTACATAATTATAAATAAAACTCCAGTTGCTTTCATATCTTTTTTCCTCTTCTTTTGGTGTTGTGGAGGGAACGATAGAATTTAGGCTTTACCTTTTTTTTCTATTTTGGAGGGATTGAGTGCTGAACATATTTTACTAGGTATATACTGGGTGACTGACTGATTATTACTTCTTATGTTAAGTATACGTATGCTAGGAATTTTTTACATATGCTATTTCTAAATTTGTCCAAATACTAAAAAAAATTATTATTTTTAATACTAAACCACATCATATAAAATTCTTTTAATACAGATACTTATGGGTATGTGTCATTTCCAAGGTTTTTTTTTAAGGGGGGTGGGGGGGTGGGGGTTTGTGTCCGGGAATCTTAAGAAGATGTTATTCTACATTATACATATTACCTGAATACAAATATAACCAAATTAACCATAACCACAACTCCCCAGCAAACATCCTCTATCACAACACTCCACAAGGAAACAATACCACTTTACTCACCTTCTCTCCCTACTAATAAATATATATGGCATTGTGTAGGGCAGTGTATTCTGTCCTGGAACATTATCAGTAGTATATTCATAGAAACACATTTGCGATAATGAGCATTATTTGCTACAATCTTAAGAGGAGTGTGACATGTGTTACTAATGGCAAACCTCTAAACTAAACTCAAGTAATAAATATTATAGAAGTATGTGTAGCTCAATGCTCCTTTTCCTTTTATGAAATATACTGTTGGTATCGGTGGGTACTGTGGAAATATACTGTGGGTTGCTGTCAATATACCCAAGCACCAGCAATCCTCCTATAAATAAACCTTTAATGAATTATCAGAATCCCACCACTAAGAGCCGGACTTGGGTAAAGTCAGGACATGGCACAGGAGGGGACGGGCAGAGTTTAGGCGGAGATGTGGGACATAGAACCTGTTATTAATTGATTTGAATCCCCTGGTCATACCTAGTAAGAAAAGTCTTTACAAACAAAAGTTATAAACCCATGCAAAAATATTATACAAAGTTCTGTTTAGTGATTTCATTTTTTATTAGAATAAACAGCACATTTTATTACAGAACAAGCCTATATAAACCAATACAGATTCCTGTTTATTAGTGTTCTCGGACGGGTCAATCTCATATACCTTTCAAGAAGAAAAACTGTTCACCAATCCCTAGAGGGCTCCAATGTTGTGTATCATAAAAGCTCTTATAATGCATGCGCTGACCACATAAAAGCCAGTGGGGTTTATAAGTCTGTTTATAAGTTTCTTTATAAGTCTGTTTTTAGGAAGGTTGTATTAAAAAAATGCAGTTATGATCATAATAGGTTTTTCTTCTTTTTTTAAGAGATAACAGAAAAACAAAACTGCTTTAATGTTTAAACTAAACTCACACACACAAAACAGAACCCTTCAGTGTTTTACACTAAAGGGCCAGATTCAGATTCTTAGGCACTAATGAGTTTCTCAAGAATGAATGTTGGTGTTTGCATGCAGGGAAATGACTTTATTTTTTGCACACAGATACTGACCAGCGTTACTGTTACACTGTTATTATACTTGGACTAGGAAACATCATCTCTCAACTCTGATACTGTTTGCAAGTAATGAAATTTNACTCCCCTACAATTCAACACAGTTTTGCCCAATCTTGAGTAACGATGGGCATACACTATAAGATAAATGGTCCAATCTGAAGATTGGATGAAAATGGAAAGATATTTTTTAAAGGAATTAGAAACAGCCATACACATTACAATAACTGTATGAAAAAAATATGCCAATTAGTAATTTGCAAAAAATCTTTGGTTTATGCTTCTAAGGTGGGTATTAATGGCAGGATTATTGCAAATGCCCATACACTGAACATTTTTTTTTTAAATTAAATGATTAAATCACTCAATTGGAGCCATTAGTGCCTAAAGATCTGAATCTGGTCCTAAGACACAATTTGTGTGACCAATGAGACACTGGCTCAGAGGACTGGACTATTTGTGGTGCTGGATCAAGAGACCGGAACATTCATTCATGGCACTGATTCAGTACACTGAAGTTATGGGTTCTTTCCTCCCATTTGGTTATTGAGTAATGCACCTCAAATGTGGCTACATACAGCCTGACACTGAAAACTGGCACAGAAGCCCAACACCAGAGACAAAAGGACACAGAAGTCCGACACTGGAGTCAGCAGTCTACAATAATGAAACATTTTAATTCAAATTTAATTATAAGCAGTAAATTAAGGAGAATTTGACACCTTTTCTGGCTATGAACATCTCAGCCACACTAAAAGAATCTAAATTGCCTGTGTTTTGCTATGTTGTTATGCATGAATAATGCACTCTGCTAATGACGATAGCAGCAGAAGGAACGTTTTGACTCTTCTGTACTTTACCATTTATGATACACAGCAGAATGTTATGCAAAAAAACTTGACATTTCAGTTTCACTCTCTGTAGAGCTATGAGGGTTTTGTGTATGCATAATAACTTGCAATAAATAAATATTATGCATTGGTCCATTGTAATGGGAAAAAGTTTGCATGAAATATTCAATTTATTAAAATATAATTCTATCTGGCTTTTGTTTATTACAAAAATAATAAAGAGAATTTCATGTTTCGTTCAGGGCCACTTGATGCTCTGCATTATTCAATTCTATTTAATATGAAGAGGAACAATTATTTATTTTAAATGGCTTATGTGATGGTTGTAATATGTTTATATAATTTACAATTGAAGATCAACAATCTATCAAAAGGATTTAGAATGGGCTGCTATGTAACAGTATATAAATTTTACGCAATGCAATCTAAATCTAACCATGATGCATTAGACAAACTACATGTTCTGTGTACAGCATTATTTCAGCTCCCGGAGTACTGTTTTCTTAGTGAAGAAGTAAATAACCTTACAATATTCAATTATTGTTGGGATATAAGATATGTTCAATTTGTTTATTTGCCTCTTTGGTTAAATTGGATTAGTTCAGAAATCAGATTTAGATTTTAATATTTACATACCTACTATCTGGTAGAAAATAAAATAAGTCTGAACCATTAATCTAGTAATAGTTATAATTGTGTGCTAAATTATTGTATTTGTCTTTCATTTGATCGTATACCAACTGTGACAATCACACCATCACTCACATTTTCTGTTTGATGTATATATATTATGAACTGGATTTGTTGCCAAGATAAAAAATATTTCATTTATATTAGTTAAAATGAACACTTGTCCTAAACAAGAGATAAGAGAAAAGGAAAGAAAGAAGGTAGAAGAAGAAATAAGAGAACAGTAAAAAAATTATTATTTAATTGTAATTTATTCCTTTTGCAAATTCAAATTAATCACTTTCTAAATGTCTAATTGCACTTTCTTAATATTTTGGGTTACATACTAAGAAGGGTCAGACATGGTAAAGACTGCCAAAGTTAAATATGGATTTTCCAGGCATATGTAAGGCTTCAAAATGTAATAATTTACTGATTAAATATACAATACAGTTTAATATGTAACTCCTAATAGATATTAATACAGAGACATAGGCCTATATTTACTAAGTAGGGAGATTGCAGTGAGATTGAAAAGTGGGGATGTTGCTCATAGCAACCAATCATATTCAGTTTCATTTTATATACTGGAGAATGTGATCTCAAATCTGATTATTTGCTATGGGAAACATCCCCACTTTTTAATCTCCCTGCTTAGTAAATATAGGCCATAGGGAGAGAAATAACACATTTTAGAACAGACATTATGACAAAACAAGACACACAGTTATGTAACTTGTGTGTTTTGTTTTGTCATAATGTCTGTTCTAAAATGTGTAGCAACTCAACATCCTTCAGGCCTTCCAACATGACATCATAAGATAATATGCAATCAGATTCAAGTTCACATTTTAATTTAACATACTGGATAATGTGAGCTTGAATCTGATTGGTTGCTATGGGCAATATCCCCACTTTGCAATCTCCCTTAGTAAATTTAGGCCCTACACTCTATGTTTTAACTCATGAATATATAAATATTTATGTATCTGTTTGTAGCTTAATCTAATTATAACTCCAAGTATATCATAATGTATGAAAAAAGACAATATAATTACCACTGGAAGGTTTGCAAAACCTATTACAAGAATTGTAAAGGTAAGAATATTAGATAAGCATTACTATTTCTTACTTCTGGTATGTATATTCTTTTAGTAAGATTATCTTGGTTTCCATTTAGTTTATCTACTTTCTAGAAATCCTGCGTCTTTTTTTCTGTTATTATTTTATTCCTATTATCATTTTTCATTTCCAGTACAAAACATCATATGAGTCAGTTAATTCTATAAAATACATTCAGAATTAGGAGTTGGATGGTTTTAATATTACAGTACATATGCATGCCAATGATATTCATTTTCTGCCAGAACAATAGGTGCTGCAAAACATGACCATTTGGTCACAGAGGGGGTTTGTTTCCTGTATAAAGTAAGAATTGTATCATCATTTTGTAAAATAAACTGTTGTTTATTTAGCCTTTTCATATTGCTCTGAACTATTAGTCCTTTTGAAGAGTGTTTACAATATACAGTACACTACTGAGTAATTGTATTAAATTGCATATTAAACTGTAATATTTTTGGATAGTTTATGGGGTGATAATCTAAATATTACATATGTATGGGTGAGCTCATGTAAGTTGTAAACTGCACTTGGTGGGAGATCGATTTTACATTAGTAATAGTCTGGGGGTGGTGTCTGGGGCCCCCTAGTTAAGAGTAAATTTTCTTATACAAGTGGACAATAAGTGTGTGGGTTAGGCAGAGTCCATGCACACTGTGCTGTGGGGAGACTAGCATATTACTTGCCAGGGCTGACTGGGCACCATGTTTTTGCTGCTATTGACCCTCATTAACATGTTTATCTATCACACCATAATATTACATAGCACTCTACAATAGGAGGGTGCCAAATCACCTACTGGTATGTTTTTGGGGTGTGGAAGGAAACCAGAGTACCCAGAGGAAACCCATGCAGACACGGGGAGAACATATAAACTCTACACAGATAAGGTCTTGTCCTGGGAATGAAACTTACAACCTTAGCACTGTGATGCAGTAGTGCTACCACTGTGCCATACATGCTGCCTTAACTTGCCACTTAAATTGGTTACTGCTGCTGCAATGTTTTTAACTCTCGCACTGCACTTTCTGTCTTTATTGTGATGGTCACTGTTTTGAGGATGTTACTTGTTATTTTCATGGTCATTAAATGGAAGTACAAATTTAAACAATTTAACAATTTAAACAATTGGAACAATCTAACTTATAGTGTATGGCCAGCTTAAGTTATCGTGATTTACTTTGGTAAAGTCAAGTCCATTCAATTTTCGTTCAGGTGAACGGTATGCCTCCCCTTTTTTAGGGACCAAAAGTAATGGGACAATTGACTCAAAAGCAATTTCATAGACACGTGTAGGTTATTGCTTTATTATTTCATCATCAATTAGGCAGGTAAAAGGTCTGGAGTTGATTCTAGGTGTGACATTTACATTTGGAATCTGTTGCTGTCGACTCTCAATATGACAGCCTAGCGAGATACAAAGAACTGTCACTAATTTTTAAAAATAGTAGCTGCAGACTATTAGTGATACTCTAACTTTTTATAATTTTTGTTTGTTTATGTTGAGGTGCCATCATTCTCAGATTGTATTGTTGTAAGTCGCTGTATAGTGTCTTATTGGAGTTTTATATATAACCTTATGAATATACATATTGACATGATGCATCTTTTAATAGCATATCTTCCTCTTTAGAGATGTTCCTTTAGAGATCGTCACACTAATTACCAGGTGCTGATTAATTAGATTGGAGCTATAACTTTAAAAGACTAGCAAGATCCAAACAACTGTCACTATGTGAAGCAAGCCATTTTTAGGCTGAAAAATCAAAACAAAATCAGAGAGATACAAAAACATTGGGTGTTTGGAACAATATAAAAAAGAAAGAACGCATCAGAGAGTTCAGCAACACCAAAAAAATGCTGGATGACCACGGAAAACAATGACAGAGTGGATGATAGACAAATTATTTCCCTGGTGAAGAAAAACCCCTTCACAACAGTTGGTCAAATCAACAACACTCTCCAGGAGGTAGGTGTATACATGTCAACAATGAAGAGAAGACTTCACAAGAGAGAATATAGAGGCTAACCACAAGATGTAAATTATTGGTAAGTCACAAAAACAGTAAGACTAAATTAGAATTTGCCAAACAACATCTACAAAAGCCATTACATTCCTGGAACAACATCCTATGGACAGATGACACAAAGATCAACTTATAAGTGTTATGGGAAGATAATAATACCATACTATCTCATCAGTGAAGCATGGTGGTGGTAGTCATGGTTTGGGCATGTATGGCTGCCAATGAAACTGGTTCCCTTGTATCTTCTGATGATGTGACTGCAGACAAGAGCAGCAGGATGAATTCTGAAGTGTTTTTCAGGCAATATTATCTGCTCATATTCTGTGACATACTTCAGAACTCTAAGACCCAACTAAAGAGATCCAGGGTTTTTTTTAAGTATTATATTTAGATTAGATTTAGAATTGTTTAGTTTATTCCATTACTTTCCATTACTATTAGAAAGTAGTAAGCACATAAAGAAACCATTGTTATTCCTACACTGTTCAACTAATTTAGATGGAAATACCCTCAAAATAAAGCTAAAAGTCTGCAGTTAAAGTACATCATGTTTGTTTCATTTCAAATTCATTGTGCTGGTATATAGAGCCCAAAATATGAAAATGGCGCAGATTTCTCAATATTTATGGACCTGATATATATAAAAATAAGCATGTGTTGTGTCGTACCAGAAAGGATTTAGCCAAAAAACTAATACCTCTCCCCACCCACCATGCGGACATGCTTTACGCATGCACCACAGACTGAAAGACAAATACTTTATGTATATATGTACTGTCCTGACATCTTTTATCCCCAGTGGTGCATTATTCACTCTTGTCCCTTCCCAAATGTAACTAATATACAAAAACCTCCAAGATATTCCTTCTCTTATGTCATGGTGTTATGAAAAGTAAATCAGGAGTAACATTGACAGGTTGTAAATGAAGCATTGTGTGCATTTTATAAATTACTCCAACTCGAAAAACAAACAACTAGGTGATTAGGAAAATTTTTTTATATTTTACGCTAAAAATGATAGATTATTATTACCCATGATTATTATTTTATACTTAGATTGCTGCAAAAAACACTCTATTTTGAATACTGTCCATATCCAAGCTGTAGAAAATGACATGTTTTTTGTGGTCTAGGTCGGATCCAATAATAATAATAATAATAATAATAACAACAAAATAATAGTTATTTGGGAAATATTATTTTTAAATGGAAGCAGTTAATTGTTATCTTTAGTCACATATTGTGATGTTTGGTGCATTATTCATTAAATTATAAGTCATCTTTTGGGACAGGATCATTCATTTATTTGTGATTTTGGCACTGTTAAGTATTCATATGGAATCTGGTGAAAGACATATAAAGATAATACTAGGTCCTCATATTTAATCAAAATGTAATATCTGTGGAATTACATTTCAGTGCATTATTATAGTTTGAAATAAAATCTACACTGTTAGCCCTACTGCTGATTACTATTTGGGAGACCCCTGCAGTTTCTCCATTACTTATTGAGGTCAACTGTCATCATTACTATTAACTTTATACTTCTGGTGAAATGAATAGGCTGAAAGTAGCTGATTACACCACCATTTTCTGGAGGAACGCCAGTAGCTTTTGCATTAAAACCCCTCACAGTATTTCCTAGCAGATCAAATAAATCAAACAAGTATGCTATTCTTTTAGTCTAAATGATATATTAATAAATATTGATATCTTCTCCTAATAGTAAGAGGCCAACAGGTGTTATACTGCTAGTTCCAGAACAAAATGTCTATGAATTCTATAAGAATTATTTTTCTCTATATGCATTGTTGTCAGATTTAATCAGGTTAAAACATCTGCTTAAAAACTTGATCATTACAACATTTGCCAAATGTAATTGTCTGATTTTCTTTTACTAATGCATAATAGCTCATAATAGTTTCCTGTCATCTTGTCCTATGGATGTGAGATAAGATCTTTGGTTCTGGATACTTCAGTTACAAGTACATGACTATTTTAATATTTAGTTCCTAAGAAATAAGTAAAATGAATAGTCTGAAAGTAGACCGTTTCCAACAAACTGCAATAGGAACATTTTTCTATAAAAAGTAATTCAATTATAAAAAATCAATGCCAAGTAAACTTCATATTACAAAATAATTTATATAACTTTTTTTAAATAGTAGCTGCAGACTATTACTGTCAGCATACACTAATTGTGATAATCGAGGGGGAAACGTTACTAAGGAACGTAATGCTCATCTCGTTGTGGCACGTCATGTCATCAAAATGTTCATTTCGGCATTTACTAAGCATTGAGATGGTGTGAACTGACTTATATTGTTCTCATGCACAGTTTGCCGTTTTAATCTTGATCACGTGAGTTATAACATTTTGAAGGTAGGTTTTTGTTAATTTGCTAAGCGTCAAGATGTGTGTTAAAAGAGGTCCCCTTCTCATGCAAATTGGCAAATGTCAACCAATATTCATCATATAATTATGAAAAAGTCTATAGAAAAACAAAAAATACACTAATACCCTGTTCAGATTACCTCAAAAGGCCGGCCTTTTCACTGAAAACACGGGCATCAGTGAAAAAGCCAGCCTCTGAAGGCAATCTGAACGGGTCACTTTTTAAAAGCCAGCCACTGAACTCTGAGGGTTCACTGGCTCCTCTGTGAACGTGTCTGGATCACAGTCTTTTAAGGTGACCTCACCTCATTACGGGATGCCAGGTTCACGGCAGTGTCAGCATTTTGTGCAAGTATGAACGGGACTTGCACGCTGCCCTGCCGTCTCTCCACAACAGATATGCCTTTTTAAAGCCGCAAGCAATCTTAACGTGCTATGAATTACAAATACACTCGTACATATAAGACTATAAAATAGAATACACCCTGAAATCTATTCAACCATGTTCACACTTTTTTTCTAAGTCCCAACTTGCTATGGCAGCAGTTAGGAACAGTGTGGGTTATTAATAGTTGTCAATTTGTAGTCACCCTAATTTGCATACATCTCAACAGCGAGATTACACAAACTTGCTGCAAACAACTCGACGAAAATCGAGGGAGAAATGAAATCGCCTACCAAACAAGACTAATAGTGAATTCAACATCTGGACGGGTCACAGCAATTTCAAATTGCAGCGAGATCCGTCAAATTGAATTAAGATCACTCACACTCCATCTAGTCCTTAGTAAATTCCCCCCAGGAGGTAGAAAAACCATACTGCACTTTTCTCTCTCAACTGATTCCTGCTCTGCTCCTAACACTAAGAGCATTATGTCCACATATCTCCCATCCCTTTTGTCTCTGAAAATGGCACAAATAAGCCCTGCCCGAGCTCAAGCAAACTCCACCCAAACACCGACTAACTCCACCCCTGACCTTTTTGGGCAGAAGTAAAAAAAAAAATAACTGTGTAATCCCCTACTAGGGACAAAGTGCAGACAGGTAGACAGTGGGACAGTCAACCGATTCGGGACTGTCTTCGGAATCGGGACACTTGGCCTATAACAAAAGATGAAACAAATGTGCTGCAGAAAAGTTTTACCCAAAACATGCTGATAGTAAGGAATCTATAAACAGCTACTGAAGATTTTGAAGAATACATTCAAAAGATGACACATTCTTATTGTGATATATTTTATTAAATAAAATATGGGAAAAAAGCATTAATGTACATGAAACTTATTGATTGGGATATGCCACTGCATAGTTGGCACAAGTGTTGAGAAGATTGTTCACAGATTTATGACATTATAACAAGTGAAAGACATAGAAGATGATATACTGGATATTGGCAATACAGCGATATATCTAATTCATGAAATATTGTTCATTAACCCAATAGTCAGCAGCTAGAACCTTTTTACCTTTATACATCTTTTATAGACTTACTTTTTACTGTATTCCTTAACATTTCTTGTCGCTGCTTTATTTTTAGAGTTCTGATGCAATCTAGTTTGGCTAAGGTTTCATTTCCTCTCATTTCAGATTATAGTCTTTGGGCAGCATTAACCACCCAGGAATCATTTTGCTGATCAAATAATAGTGTACATTAAAATAAATGAAATGCATAATTATACATCTTAACAGATGGATTCCTGATTTGTAGCATTATTTTGACATGAAGTTGAAGTGATTATGCCACAGCAAATACAATACTCCTACTAATAATCCCAAGGCTAATTGGTGGGGTGTAGTGTTTGAGTAGTGAAGACAGTAGCATTAGCGCTGCTCCTATTTGGTAAATGGTTGCTAAGTGGTTATTGTTTGTTCTGGAATTTATATGGTGGTATGGTATTTGATGTTGTGGATATGGTTATCGTTTGTGGTTGGTTGTAAGTGTTATAGCTCTTTTAGGAAAATGTAGTTGAGTATTTCTTATTTTTATTATTAACAGTAGACTGATGTGCTGGATAATGCTTTGTCCTTATACGTTAATGTTCCTATATTATAAAGTAAATGTGCTGTTCCTTTATTGTAGTAATGTCAGTATACTTGACATCCTGATGTCAGTTGATAGTTGTGGAAAGAGGAAAAATAGCTCTATGGTGAAATACATACTGTAAAGGTATACATCAATTATGATATAGGTGCACTTACAAATTAGTTGCTTGTTCTTATGCTTCTCTGGAACCGTGATGTGTTCTGTAATCTGGTTCCTTGTTCTGCTAAACAGATAAAGGGATGATTGGGATGACCATCTCCTTCGTCTGGGCAGATTTGGTTCTTGCCATTTTATGCAGTATTTAATATATGCTATGGACTGGATCCAGACTTCTTGAACGTGATGTTTGCATGCAGGGAAAATACTTTATTTTTGCGTGTTGCACACAGATACTGACCAGTGTTACTGTTACACTGTTATTACACTTGTGCTAGGAAACATCAGCTCTCAACTCTAATACTGTTTGCAACTAATGAAATTTAACTCCCCTGCAATTCAACATGGGTTTGCCCACTCATAACTTTTAGCTCATAAGTTCAGGAGCTCATAAATCTGGACTCTGTTCTAATTCTAAAAAAATGGATTCCTGCGTTAACATCTGCTGTTGTGCATTCTGTGTATGTGTATGAGTAAAACATGTACAACTGTTACGTCTTGCATTCCTGTTATACTACTACTGCAACTGCCATGTCTGTTATAATAAACCATTAACCTGGTTAAGCACATATTCTCTCTGTGTGGATTAACCTTCATACACATGCCCTGCGGTCGCTATACATAACATCAATTCAAATAATCTGCTCAACAACTGTATCTGCTGGAAGAAGCTAACTGGGCCAAAAGTCACATCTGCATAATCTAGTGCTGCAGAGCCTGTAGATGGAGATAAATAAAAGACAACAGTAAGTGGTGAGGTGTTGGAGAGTTAGAGAGGAAGTGGGGGTTGAAAAGACATTGAGGGGATGGTGGAACCTACTACAGGACATTGGAGTGGAGTTTGGGTGGTGGGCAGGACCAAGGTGTCCCGATTTCCCCCAGCCCACTGTTGGGAGGTAAGAAATAGGACCACGGTTTTCAAACTGTGGGTCGGGGTCGCGACTTCCTCAGAGATACCATCTCCCAGTTGCAAGCCAGGAGCTATGGGACCCATTGGCGCCAGGCACTAATGGGGTGCAACTGTGATACATGCGTGAAGTAGGTGATTGCTGGCCTTTGGCCACCTAGACTGCTTCACTGAACCAATTCCATCTCCGCATTCATGTGTCACTTAGGATTTCCAGCCTCTTTTAACCCCCTCCCCGCCTCCCCCCCACCCAATTAACCTCATAAAAATGTATAGTATGGTACAAAACATATACTTACCACTGTTTAAAATGGACCCAATTGGATGTCTTGGGGAAAATATATAGGGCTATGTTTGGCGGTAACTTGCTTGGGGTCATGTAACAAAAATTTTTGTCAGATGGGGTCCCAGTGCAAAATAGTTTGAGAACCCCTGAACTAGGGTGACCAGACCTTTTTGTGCTCCCCATCCCAGCATCCCCATGAGCTGAGGCAATGTCCCAAACTGCCTTCTTAAATTGATTCTTGCCTGCCTGGCCCGGTAGATGCTAGATCCAAGTGGGCTAAACTTTACACTCTTGCTTTCTCTCTGGGGCTGTCTGTCTGTGTGTGTGTCTCTCTCTGGGGCTGTGTCTGTGACTTTCCCAGGTGGTGCGTTATAATTAAATTCAGGGGTATGGTGTATATTGTCATTAATTTCAGAGGTACGGTGTGTAAAAAAATAAAAATAGTTACACATTAAAGGTATCGTTGCATGATTTTGGATTACAGAAGAGATTCTGCTCACTTTAACTTCTTGATTTATGTATGTTAATAAAAAACATGAATGCCTGGACTAGGGGTGTTAGGTTCACTAAATATACTCATGCATGCCCAAACAATGAACTGCAGGGGGGCGGGGGCAAGTATAAACTATGGAAAGAGATTAAGAAAATAGAACTCTAAGAAAGATTGACAGGTTGACAGGTTATGAATCCTAGCTTAGCTTTCATTTCTAAATTAAACATAAAGCTATGCAGATTGTGAGTTATTTGTGCAAAAGTAAAAATGTTTTCTCCGCTTACAATAAAATGACTTTGCACACCTCAAACTGTAACTTGCACTTGCTCAGGTCTTCACTTGCACCTAAAACAAGGTGTAAGTGCAACTCTGGATCAGCCCTACAGTATCCTTTCAGGTACAATAGCTAATATGAAACAAAAGTAAGATATACTGAACAAAACAATGGTAGTATTAAATAATCATGTGTGGAACCCACCAAGTCCATGTAGACTAGTAATTTTATGACTAAGAATTTCCTATCACAAATACAGTGTGTGATTCTATCTTACTTCATATAGAATTTTATGGTCTTGTTAGTTACTCTAAAAATAAACATGTATTCAGGTTTTATTATTATTCCACGAACACACATGCTGTAATCTCCCCACGTATTTTTTATTTCACTGATGTCTCTACTAAAGACCATAAATTATTTTCCATCATAACCAATTGTTCTCAAATGAATCACTGTAGCGATAGCCTATTAGTCATGCAAATCACCGCTGTTAAGGCAAGGAGACAGCATTGGTACTGCTTTCTTTTTTTTCCTCCTTTGAATCTCTTTCTTTTCATTTGTGTAGGACTGAAACGAAGCAGATGCCCTCTAGGTGTACCACGGAGCACTTCTGAAAAATCTCACTGACAAAAAAGCCTCATCTCATTAACCATATTGAACTTTAATTTGCATTCCACCATAAAATTTCTATTAATCTACAGCTACCGGAGTTAGGAAAAAAATATAATTAACTTTCTTTTTTTTTAAAAAGCTCAGGGATCTCTTCAAATCCACAGCTGCATTTGGGGAAGCACCAAGGATCATTGAACAGACAACCAGTGCCGGTCTTCTATAATAGAAGTCATCCAGACGAAGGCACTCTGGAAGGTCAGACTTGTTGTATTTGTCGAAGACTTTCCTAGCTGTAAATGCTATTTTTGCTATTGAATGCACTTGTTATCAAATTCATGTTTATAGTGAAAGGGCAATGAACAAGTGATATTCCCAGAGAGCATGCCCTTCATATGACCGTTCAATAGTGATACTAAATGAAAATTTAATGCTCTTTGAAAGGAAAACAGGTTTTGGCACTCAATGTATTCTAAGAGAAAGCAAAAAGGGAAACCCTGAGCTACAGACTGGTTGCAGCTTCATCACACTGACAGCACTAGTAGATATATGAACACAATTCACCTTAGTGGTAAAACATATAGTTTTTGTTTGTCTTGTTTAAAAACAGTTTTTTCTTTCTTTTGCTTTTGGATTTGCAGAATAAAAGTATAACGCTTACTTCTTCTTTCCTTCCCATGTGCTGTGCATCTGCTGCAAGGTTCCAGCCAGGAGCATTAAGATACGTGGAATGGAAATCCCCTTCTTATTGGTGCCAGATAATCACAGATCGTTTCCAAACAGTATAAATAAACATTTGTCAGCGTTACCTCCTACTACTTTATATCCACGTTGGCTGAGCTGGACTGCATACAATGGAACAGTACATGACAGCGAATCCAATGTTTAGGTTGGTTACCTAGAGTTTCGGTAAATAAACCTCCAATATTTCTATGTATGCAGAAATACAATGTGACCTGCAGTTTTATATTTCTTAGATACAAAATACTTATAATACAAAATACCATACTCACTGATGGCATACTGGGGCATACTATTTTAAAGGTCATAGTTATGTAATTATAACATAGAGTTGTCTTTCAGCAAACATTGATCATGATCTCTTAATGAAGGGTGATCTGGAGAATGGGTCTGCCCTGCATAACTCTTAAGTGGTAAATACAAAGTGCAATCATACAAACATTTATCCTTTAGCAGGGCTGCCGCCACAATCGACCGGGCCCGGGACTCACAAAGTCCCGGGCCTCACAAAGTCGAGGGCCCCCCACATAACACCAGGACGTTGTGACGTCATGACGTCATAACGTCACTGCAGGAGGCCGTCGAGCCTATTTAAACTCACATAGATGCCAATAATGGCGTCTACGTGATTTTATGCAGGCTGTCCCCCCCCTGATGGCGGCCCTGTCCTTTAGCTTTCTATAGTAATTCATAATTATCAGAATGCACATGCTGGACAGGGTTCCTTCCCGTGCACTCGTGTTTGGAGGAGTGAACTGTGGGAAAAGGCAGCATTAACTGAATCATGCAGATCATCAGTTTATTCAACTGCTAAACAGTGCCCCCGCCCATCTACATTACTTTAGGTGAAAAGGTTCATGCCAGGGGATGGATCACTTGCTGTACGGAAAGATGTGCCGTATGTCAGGGAAACCGCATGTGCACATTTGCACCAGTGCACTATACCCCCACTTTCCATAGCACACTTAAGAAAGTGGGGAACCGGACCTAAAGCAGGATTAAAATGTTCATAGCTCCATTGTCAGAGTGTATGATTGTATCCGTGATGTGTGTAGATACTCAGCAGCGTCTCTGGAAATGATTATTAAATGTTAGCAGATGTGTCGTAGGTCACTGGTTTTCTTTCAGTTCTTTTAACAGCCATATTTATATATATCTGTATAAGACGTTGTATTACTCTTTGGGAGAGAGATCATCAACTCTGACAGTTCCCAATCACTACCGTCTATAAAACTGATGTATTGTTTAGAGAGTCCAAATACATTACACCTAGCTCCACTGTAACGATACTGCTAGATGACTCATACATGAATGTTTAATATGAGTTTAATTGGATGTCAGACATCTCTTTTAACACGGGTCATCTTTCCACACTACCTTATGAAAGTTATACACAACCTGCACTTTATAGGAAAGGCTTTTGATTAACATAATAAGTTATGCTTATTTTAGTTTTGTGCAAGTTTATTCTGTTCAGTTATTGTTCTAGCATAGGTGTACAGAAATGCATATTATTAAGTTATACCTTTGTATTTAGCAGTTTTGAAAAGTATCATTGTTATGTTCAATGGGCTGGATCCAAACTTAGATGCTTTGTACACGCATCACGCATACATTGGCTGTATGGTCGCATTGCACACACTCAGGGCTGAGACTTTTTCATTTAAGAGTTGGTCATAGAGATCTGGTTTTAGTATGATCAACTTTTTGCTTGTGAGGTGTACTGTATGTTATCTACATGTGTGCAACGGTATGTTATCTACGTGTGTGCTCGGTTCAGGGTAAGAGGACACAGTTACATTTTACAAAATGGTCTGGACTGAGGGTTTGTGGTACAGAATGAGATCCATTGGACACACTCAAGCATAGGCTTCATTATGACAAGTTAAGGTAGGGTTAAAAACAAGGCCAAAGTGGCCAAATTCCATATATGAGGGGGAAGCTTGCAGACAAAAAGCACTCTTATATTTTTATGTACTTAAAGGGAGCAAGCCCCAAAAAGTGGACACTACGGGGCAGATTCAATGTACCATGAAGACGGAAAAAGCTGGTCATGTGCGTCTATTGCGGTGCAGCACACCTCGCATCTTTTTATACACGGCTCTATGAGCTGCGAGCTAAAAAAAAAAAATGCATTTGTCCCTTGTACCAGCTCAGGACTGGGGTCAATGTAAGATGGAGGTGATTTTGATCAATGAAAGCCTCTATTCTAAGTTAGAAGGTAGCTCTAAAAGTGCAAATGTAGATGTAGCCTTTCAGTTTCATCGACAGATGTTCAGTTGTGCAACTGTACCAGTGCTACATAAGACAACATATTTATATAATTGTTACTCAGTGTACACATTGGGGCTTTTACATCCTTTAATGATGTAGATCATAATGACAGTTTGGTCATATTCTCCAGATATCTTACCAGTGTGTACTGTCCAACAATGGTACAGAATCATTTGATTTTGTGATTTGATTTTCTCAAAGTTCTCGAAAATGTCCTAAAGTCTGAAGAAAACTTCACTTTGTACTGAAACTTGGGCCTAAATTTACTAAGCAGGGAGACTGAAAAGTAGGTATGTTACTCATAGCAACCAATCAGATTCAAGATCATATTCTCCTGTATGTAAAAAGAAATTCAGAGCTGAATCCCCACTTTTCATCTCCCTGCTTAGTAAATTTAGGCCTTGATCTTCAGTGCAACAATTCTTATTTTTCCATAGGGCCATATGGTAGATGAGCATGTCCTAGCAGCGTATCATCTAAAGAGCAGTTTGTATGAAGTTATCATGCAGGAGATCCTGAGTAGAAATATTATCTGATGATTTGAAAAATGTCAGCTTAAGTCTTTGAAATGATGACCTTCTTTGAGATATCTCTTGGGGGTGATGAAGACAAGAGGCAAGGGTTTGGAATACAACCAGCTAAAGCAACTGAATGTGTGACTCAGCTATAAAGAGCTTTATTCTATTCCTTCTCATGTTTGACCTAGACTATCAAACATACACCATTTTATCATGGTACAAAATGATAATATTATATGTGTTAATATTTGCATGCCGCAAGTATAATTCTGTAGTACGGTCTCATCTACTGCTAAGATCTTAATAATTGGCTTTAATACCTCTCAATACAATACATCTTATTGTACTCCAAAAAGTCTGCATAGTTATTACATGTTTGCTAGGAATTTGTGATTTAAATGCATACCTGTAACATTATATTTTCATACAGTTGTAAGATGGAAGTTAGCAATTTAAGGTTTTATGGGGTTATTATTTGTTTATTTTATTCTTCTACTGTGAGTTAAGCTGTCCAACCACGGCAAGGATTTTGGCCAAAATCCACGATAATTGTTAAAAAAAAGAAACGTTCATAAAACGTAAACAAACGACAAATCAGAATTCCCTGGGTAAAGATAACAGAAAAAATATGGATAACAGAAGCTTAAGGAAGATCTAGATACTGTGGATATCCCTTTATCTACATCCCAGGTGCCTGAGGTAGGATGATCATGCCAACATATAAGCTACAAAACACCCTTACTACACACAGAAAAACTGGTTTCAAGGTGATGCCCTGGAACATGACTGGCATCAACATCTCTGTGGAACTAAAGTGGATAATAGAGCATCGGAAGAACATTCCACTTGATCGTAACTTCAGTTAGAAGGTTCAATAGGTATAAAGCTTCATGGATATGTAACTGTATGTAAATTTAGATGAGATTTTAAACAACATCATTAGCTGAAGGAGAGTGTTCTTAACACAGGAGGAAGATATCTACGACCAATGCTTTCTTATAGTGGTCATGGATTTAAATACAGTGGATGATCTTACGATGATCCAACTGTTTAGACATAGTACCCAGTGGAAATACTTGCATTGACCCACTACATTTAGCTTGGCAATCAACATACCCTGTCACACATTGATTAATTGCATATCACACATAGGTTGGTTACCTCTGTGTAATCATCAGTCATACACAATATTTTGGTTTTGAACCATGCCTCAATATGAGTTGAATTGGAATTTTTACAATGTCCGAAAAAAGGGGAAATTCCCCAACAATTTAACTGATTTAGCTGATGTTTAATCTTTGTTTGCAATGGTCAGCGGAGACCTTGATAGAAACTGGATTTCACGGACAACTATATATTAGTCTGTAAAATATGTGACTTTCTTAGCTATAGTTTAACAAAATTAACTGGTACTTGAACTCAAATTACTGGTACTTAGAAATCTACAGTATATACAGGCATCACAATCAAGCAACTTCACCATCAACAATATCCTCCACACTAAATCTAAGGAAATACTGACTAAATTCCATTTCCATTATACAAAAGTTTATTCATTGCATCCCTTAGACTATACAACACAGTTTTTAAATGAGGCATTACTACCCAAACTGACCCCAAAACAAGAAATTATTGTTGGAAAGTAATTTCACTGCTGAAGTCATTTCTAATAACTTAATAACTTTTAATAAGGTTCCTGGTTCAGATGGCTTTATAGTCATATAAAACGTGGAAACATAATGTAACTGCGACCCTGAAGGAAATCTACTATTTTCCCCTAAACCAGACAGAGACCACCAACTGGAGGAATGGTATTGCCCTATATTTCCTTGAACTAGGATTTTCCAATCTTTGCATGAGGCTGCAAACAATATTACCCTCTCTAATCACCAGTTAGTTTTTGTTACAAAGAGACAGTCCTTGAAAGGTATTTGCACAGAAGTGACAATGACAGTGACTCAATTATTACCCTTATTCCCAGACTATACTCCTAAATCTAGACATGAAAAATGAGGTTGTGCCTCTTCAGGGTGCTATAGAAAAGAATTTATGGCTGTAAATTCTGAAATTTGTTAGCCACATTCTTCTACCATGAAAGAGAGTTGGTCAAGTTGGAAAGGGGAACTAAGAAGGACTGATTACTTTCTAGCTATTGACACACTGCTATAGGTGCTACAAAGTTGGTTAGTTGCAGGGCATGAAGATGGTATCCAACAAAATAAATAGTACAGCATTTGTAAATAAAAACATGTTATATATAGCCTTAATTTATCCTGGAGAGATTGGAGACCAGATCAATAAAGATGAATCAAATGCCCTTCTTCACACGCGTTGCTTTGGGTATCACCTGTCCAAATGCGATGGACAAGCGGTCAAAGTATGTAATGTGCTCCTCAGTAAAGCTTTTATTGCATTGGCCACATTGTGGATTTGCGAGAATAAGTATTGTGAGAATAAGTAACTAGCCATTTCTGTTAATTAAGGCTATAGGTTTGCAAAACTCACCAATAGGGCGTGATTTTGGGTAAATATAGATTTATACTATAATAGAGGTGGGGTTTTGAATAGATATGAGCTATTGTTGTAATATGGCACAGAAGACATGAGTCAACTGTCAACTGACAGAAATTATGCAGGTAAAGGACAAGGAGATGAAAGTCTGAAAAAGGTTGTTATTTGTATTTCTAGAAATAACTAGAACACTAGTCATTATAACGTCCACTGTGTTTTAGTCACTTTAGGTTGAACAAAAGAAAGCATGAAGTCAGTATCTTGTCTTAATATAGATGAGTGACAATTTGGCACACCAGTGAACATGCACAATAGTAGAAGTACTGTAGTCTGGGTATATTTACTATTAAAAGTGTTTTTAAAAGAATCAGCATAGACTGCAATTACTTATTAGTATTTTCATTACTTATACAGGTTAATCATGGCTACCTTGGTAGATGAACGAAATTGCATTCACATTTTCTATTAGTTATGTTTGCACAACAACAGTTATTAATACAGTCACTGATCACTACCCAGGGATGGTATACTAGAACTAAATGGTATTGAAGAAAACTGTCCACTAGCTATGAGGAAAGTTCCTGCTTTCTGTTTTCCTATCACGTAGATATATTATATAACATCTATTTTAATATTCTCACTAGAAGAATGAGGATCTCTACATGTGGTTCACAGAGGAGGACAATAAGACATAAATAATGAATAAGAATAACTGTCTTTACTGATAAATAAATAAGAATAATATATTGAATGTATAATAATCTACAATAACAAAATGAAAAATGTTCCCAAAATCATGAAGGACCCAAGTTGGAAAGGTCAGTCCAGAGAGTTACAACAAGACATTTAGGGATAGATAGAGAGTAGTGGGAATGAGAGAGCATGAAGGGAAGTTAGTAAAAAAAATAAATACTGATTTTATAAATGAAGATTTAGGTCTAGGAATGGCAAAGGGGAGATGTTACCCATAGCAACTAATTAGATTCTAGCTTTTTTTTTTAATCGTTTGGAAGTTATTAAGTAATTAGCATATTTTTTACGATACAATTATGTTTCCAATTTCTTTAAAAAAATGGTTAATTTTTCATCCAATATTCAAATTGGACGATTTATCTTATAGTGTATTACTAGCTTAAGTCATGAGTGCCTTTGATCGAATCTGCTGTCCGTGTAACTGCACGAGTTCCCCCTTCCCCCTTCCCAATACTTTCATTAAAGAGCTAATATTACTGTCAGTCTTGAAGATGATAGATGATAGTTTTTAGTCTTCTTATTCCAATGTTAAAAGTATCAAAAGGAGAGCTCCTTGATTGTCGTTTAGTTTAACAAAGTAACGTTATGACAAAAGAATGTCATCAAGTACAGTAAAAAAAAAAGCAATGCTCTATATAGGGAAAATACCTCAGACTTAAATGATCATTGGATTAAAAAACATATGTTTAATTACATTGTAAATGATGGCTACTTACAAAGATAAATAGTTTACATATGTTTAATTACACTAGCATCCCAGTCTGCTGTGGATGTTTTAATTATACATTTTGTTTACCTGATATAGACAATTTAAATACATCTTTTGGTTTCCATGAACAGTTTCAGAGTAAAAAAGTAGCTACTTAAGAAGTAACTCTGAGCTATAATAATTCCAACGAAAAGTTCTTAAAACTATACAACTGCAGCACATTGCAGTATATATTTCTATACTTTCATTTAAAATTGTGCATAATTCCCAATATATATATTACCATTTTAAATAAACAACTTTTAATTAATACAGACTTAAGACAGACTGATTTAAAAAAAAATATTCATTTTCTCAGTGTAGGAGTCTAGTTGAGCTGATTTTTATATGTTTGCTTTTATTTGTTTTTTGGTTGTTTATTTTAATAGTTTAATAAAAGTTATGTTCGAACACATCAAGTACCTTTGTTGTGTATATATATATATATATATATCAAAAGGCCTTAATGAAAGTTTGATATAGTACCCTTTTTGTAAGGAACAAATTCACTATGTAATGTTTTAATATATGTCTGCACAAATAAGAGACGGATGTAATCATTGTTAAGAATTTTTGATTGGTTTATATGGATAAGATGCACGTGAGAAGATTTATGGTGGAGTTTAATATTATGTATAGAAAAAG
>JABWIB010005205.1:3715-15397 GCA_016617825.1 Platyplectrum ornatum
CCCCCCCCCCCTGGTGAATTAACTAATGTTTTTCACGTTCCATTTATCTATATATATCTTTGCTAGAGATAAGTGGTTCATATTATGTTACATTTAATAGATCAGAATTTAGAGGTTCCAGGTAGAAATAAAGTGGAGCTCAATTCCTCCCACTGTTTATATTCCAAAACAAGGTAAAACCGAGCGATATCAATTGCTAAAAGAGGTTGATTTTCAACCTAACCAATGAATCCTTTAAAAAGGATTACCCGAGCATGAATTATGCTTTCTCCACAGGGACTACAGGGAAGAATGTCCTAGACTTTTTATCGGTTGAGCACCCAAGGATAGCTACATGTTACATGTTCCTGTAGGTGGATAAGAACAGGGAGGTCCCCCCCAGGTAGACCAATCGTCTCAGGGAATAATACAGAGAAGGCAAGCCAATTTGTGGATAATCATCTGAGGAATCATGTTGAGGCCCTACCCTCATATGTGAGGGACATCATAGATATTTTGATCAGGTTAGAGGGTGTTACACTCAATCCAGACACATGGCTTTGTGCTCTCGACATTGTATCTCTATACACGAGTATAGACCATAAGTATGGTCTGAGAGCAATAAAACATTTCCTAAGTATGGAGAAAGCCAGGGAGATCAACAACTTTATCCTAGATCTGTTGAGATTCATCTTACATAGAAACTATTTCACATTCCACGAATCATTTTACCTACAGACCCAAGGTATAGATAGTGTTTGCAAAGGAACACAAGAAATATACAGACCATATTATACTCTGGACAAGGCATATCGATGACCTGATTCTGTGGGAAGGTGACATCAAATTGTTCCGTGAATTTGCTTCCATTCTGAACACAAATAATTTTCATTTGAAGCTTACAATGGAGTCAACTTTTTGGATCGTACAAACTGATCACACTTTGAGTATGGATATTTATTGTAAAATGACCACCACCAACAGCATTTTGCATGCAGAAAGTTCACACTTCCCAGCAACAGTAAGGGGGTCCCATATGGGGAATTCTTACAATTAAAGAGAAACTGTTCAGATCAGACTCCGTTTTTAATGAGAGCTAAGGAAATGTCTGAGAGAGTGTCAGTAAGAGGGTATGGTAGGAAAAACCTGAAAAAGGCTTTTAATCAAGCTCAGGGACAGATACGACCAAAACAATAGTCGTAAATATGGGTGGCTTAAATCAGAATCTGAGATTCGTAACCAGATTTAATCAGGACTGGAAAAGTATACCAACAATCATACAGAAGCACTGACACGTGTTACAATACTACACAGGATACTACCGAATAGGGCCTCAGTGAGTTGGCGAAGAGCTCTGAGCCAGAAGGATAAGCTGGTGCGGAATCACCTTCAGAGAGCCAAATCTGGTTCACAGAATAGTAGAACAGGATTTTTCAAATGCTACACATGTAAGGCATGTAGTTACATGAAGAATAAAAAGGAATATACTGACAGATTCGGAAAAATCCATAAGATCACACAGCATATTAACTGCAATACCCTGGGGACGATTTATTGTCTAGAATGCCCCTGTGGGCTAAGGTATGTAGGCTCCTTAAAGAGAAGAATCCATGAACAGGCTTGCAATATTGGGAATGCTGCTAAAGATAGAGAGAGAGAGACAAAATCTTAACCAGCATGGCTCAGCACTTTACAAAGTACCATAATGGTGACTGGAGAGGGTTAAAGGCATTTGCATTGTAAAAGGGTGGATCTGGATATAAGACGTGGTGACTGGGACTGTAAATTATTACAACACAAGNCTTGTTTGATATTTCAACTGGACACAGTATTTCTCAGAGGACTTAATTTAATAACTAAAGTGTATTTATCTGATCGTTTTAATACATATTTATGATAAAATAATATTTATACACCAAATGTTGCACAAGGGCACTTTTTATAGGAAAATGTAATGGTTAGCACTGGTACTTTAGTACGGTTTATGTATTTATATCAGGGCTCGAAGTGGGGGTGTATACTGGGGTATGCCATACCGCCAATTCTCCCATTGATGTAATGGAAATATTTCAACATTATTTCCTATGTTTCCATACCATGAATACCACCACTTCTAAATTTCCACTTTGATCACTGATTTATATATATACAATGAGTAAAGGGATTTTAACACTATTATTTTAGTATATAATTCACAGATAGTATTGCAGATTCACAATACATATACATTGTATCTACATTTATGCACTACCTATAGATAGGCACAAGTGACACATTTCAAAAATATATGACTGTGTGTAACATTGGGACAGTACAGTATGGAATCATCTATACAATTTTACACTATTTTAACTAATTACCTAACTCTGTAATTCTGCAAAACATCTTCTCCCTCCCATCAATTGAGTGAATTAATGGTGAGAAGATATAGAATATAGATTTTATATCATAGTTATCTGTTTATTTTTGAGGAATTTTTGAAAAAAGGTCTGACATCCAGATTTCAGGACACACAGCCAATAATTTGGTGATTTATGAGTATGGCATATAACAAACATAGGGAATAGCATTGCCAATATGATATTTGACTTTATGACCATGAAACATACTAGAACGGTAAAAAATTAAGTTGTTTCTACCTATTTTTGAATTCTCAGTGGGGTAGAATAGGATTGGCAGAGGTGGTGACTGACAAGAGGAATTGTAGAAGCCCTAGCCAATGCGTAACCAGTATAGAAAGATGGTGAATCGCCGAGAATGAATTAGATCAACATTGATGTAGTGGAAATTGCTGAAGCACAGTGACAGAGGTGGACGAATGAGAAAGCTATCTGACGCTAATAGTAAGCAGTGATAAACAAGGGCAGTAATTGGCTGGGAAACACGTGACTTTAAACCCTCAGAGCGATGAGGAAGGGGGAGGAGATTCCCCAAAATGTGTCAGCGAAAGACAGACTGCCCTACCTGCCTCTACCCACGTGGTTGTGCTTCAGCGTCTGACCAGCGGCATTCGAACGGCGTCTCCATCCAGCAGCCCCGGCTTACCTGCTCGCCGCTCCCGCAGGCCATTCTCTGCTTCACCATCCCGTTGCAAGCGGTATGAGTGCCTCGTTTCTCACTGAATAATTATATATATATTTGGATCTTTTATATACTATTTTTAACAATTCTTTAGCTTGTATGTAGTTTTTATGTATTATTAATTATATTCTATTTTATTTATATCTAATCACTTTTTCTTTGTTCATTGATGAGGTTACCACGCTGAGAAATCATAATAGGAGTTTCAAGCCACAACTCATCTATAGCAATGTATGTTCTTTTCAGGTTATAGTAAGCGCTCATTCACACCGCTCACCATTCATTAGGACCTTTTTCTTTATGTAAAAAATAGTGTAGCAAACCTGGAACTGGATCATGGTTTATGTAGGGTTCATTAAATGGATCATCCCTGGGTCCTAGGTATGTACCACATAATGTATACAATACTTTGTATCTTCACATGCAAAGTTTTTAAGTAAATCCATTATGTCTCCCGCTATGAGTTTTCACTACTTTTTACATTTAATAAATGTTTCCTAAACCTGTTTTAAGGGTCCTGAAACTTTGTCAATGTGCTGCAGTCCACCAGGACATTCTAACAAATAAATAAAAAATTTGGTATAGTCATTAATATAATTTTTTACATTACATGTTTCATTTCTTCAGATGCTTTTAAATTCTTTAATTGGCATGCTATATGGGCATGTTTTACAGGGACTGCAGAGAAAATAACATTCATTATTTTTCTAAAACTATAGGTATAGTTGGAGTTAGGATTTTCTTATTGATAATATTTCTAATTATTTAGTAATAGTAAATTTACACTATTCTGTGATGAATAGAACTTTTTATATTTCACTTCTTCCTTTTTTACATAAATCGCTACAGTAACCTCTTTCTTGAAATCTCTTATTGAGAGTATTGCTTGTTTGTCAAATGTTTCATCTTTTGTGCAGTCCTTCCTGATGGGAAGGAACTGCTCTTTGGGAATATTGTGGGTCCATGGTGGAGATGAGGTGAGTGGGCAGAGCTTATGTCAGGTGACAAGATATATAAGCTATTGTGTTGATGTTTTCTCCCTTCTCTCTCTCTTTTCTAGGAATTCATCACTCCCTCCCTATTTATCTGTTAGGCCGTATTTTCTAACATTTTTTTTTTTACAGACAGGGCATGGGGTGGCGATGCTGATGGGGGTTGTCAAATTAGTTTTGGGGGCTCAAAAAGATGATCAGGGGGAAATATGTGTTCAGAGGTGCACCCTTATAATGTAAACATCAGTTCGCCTGTCTTGTGGCAGGGTCTGATCTGCCTTCTCCCATTGAGGGAATTTTGTGCAAATAAAAGGGGGAGGGTGGGTTAGGGTGGTGATGCGCTAGTTATGACACAACCACGTGAGTTCAATCATTGACACCCCTCACTATTTAGGGCCACCAATTACCTAAAGCAATTCCTTAATCCAAATTATTTAATTCAATCCTATTTGCATTTTCATTGAAACCTACGTTTCCTTTTTAAATGCAATAAAGTTGTCCGGGTCTTTATTTATAGATTATAAGTTTAAGAAAGATTATAAGTTTAAGAAAGATTATAAGTTTAAGAATGTGGTTTTAAAATAATAATAATCCATTTTAGCTCGTTTTTGCATTTAAGGACTCACTGTGCATCAATGCAAAATTATTTCTAAACCTTAATACCAGTCTCCAATTTTTAGAATAAACAAAAGGACTACAAGACTTCTGTAAAGGCAAGAAAACAGTTCTCCAGAGATAAGGTGTTATATCAGAAGACAGATGGTTTGTAGATACATTTAAACAAAACAGTTTATATCACAACTACACATGCAAATGACTGCACTATCAAATAAAATCTTGATAAGAGTGTACCTGTTTGTAGAGTGTTTCTGTGGATTCTCAATCAAACTTGTGCTGCTGTGCGGCCAGCGTCTTTTTTAATAGTTTCCATAGATAGCAGCCGAATGCAGATATTAAGCAATTTTATTGATGGTCAGCCAAAAACCTTTATACCATATAAATATATTTGCAATAATTGTACAACTATAATTATTTACATTTGTCCGACTGACAAAATTCTTGTTTATTATTTAATTAAATCTAGACTAATATTGGTCTAACCCGTTCAACATCTGATAAATNAATAGGTTCCCTTATTAGTGAATATTTTAAATGTCTAATTTACAGCTATTTACAGCTAATACCTTATAACTACAATTGTCCCTAAATAAACTCAATCTCTTTTAACAACTGATTTAATTGTAACAAGTTAATTCTTAGTGCTTTAACTTTTCAGGAATTAAAAATACTGTTACTATGCAATGTTCATACACAGAAATGTATTTCTTTATCATTTTACTGTGAGCATGAGATACCTCTTAAAAGTTTACACGTGTTATGGTGCAGCTGTTGGCAATATTATTCCCTGTAGTTAAATAGCTTTGGAAGAAAGAAGAAAATATGAAGGAGAGTTGAGATGATCAAGAATGAGATACTAATAGGCTGGAAGTGAAGTAAGAAGTTGTTAATAGCTGGAAATGTAAGGCGAAGATACCTAAATATTGGCAGCTCCTAAATATGATATACTAATTTGTACTTTTCTGGGTTGACAGATGGTATTTCTTCCTTAGGCTAATTATTGATAATCTCTCCTGACATAAAATGACTTTTTTGTTAGCTGCTGCTTAAGTTAAGAGTCAATGACCATACTTTTCATTTTAGCAATGCACTATAATGACTACCAATAATAAATGACTACCATTATAATGACTACTAACAAGGTTTTAACTTGTTAAAACCTTATTAGTCTGTTTCTCCCTTCTGTACCTTTAGTGAGACTATCCACTGACATGCTATGTCTATGACCTGACTTCCTCTCAATACAATGGAACTCTTACTTAGGCTTTAGCGTTATAGTGATGTTTACAGCCTAACTCCCCCTTTTATACAGCAGAACTCTCTACCAAGTATTAACGTTACAGTGATGTCTGTATGCGTCCTTTCTGTACTTGTCCACAAAGTGTTATATTTTGTGTGATGTCTGCGGCCTATCTCTCCCTGCTTTACAATGGATATCTGAGCTGCACTTATACAGGAGCTGTCTCCGTATATCACATCTTGGGTACACTGTCGAATGCACCTGACTAATGCTGTACTTGCCACTCACCTGACAAGAAACTCCCCACAAGACCAGCTTTATAGCGGACAGTGCCTGGTAACTACCCCCTCTGGCTATCAGTCTCCAGGCCCCCTGAGTGACCAGATGCCTGGAGGCCCTAGCTGGGTTTGCATCTCAGCTGGGTGGAATACAGACTAGTGTGCTGGCATTTGCTGGTGGCCGTGGCTGTCCTGCAATTATCCCTGGAAGACCACACACCAGCCGCTATCTTGTTTCAGGCCTAGAGACCGCTACAAATATAGTATCTGCTGCTTGGTGGTAAGTCTGCCCTACACTTTACCTGCATCCCGCTGTTTGGGAGTGCTTCTTTCTGGGTGTCCTGGTGCTCTGTTCTCCAGGAGAGGCTATCCATCATGTTCAGGCCTGCCATCGCTCAGTGCATTGAGGTTCTGGCCTCCCTCTCCTTAAAGCTGTGACTGATTTCCTATGGTTACCTATTGGACTCTTGTTGCTGCATGGTCCTGGAGTTTTGCTTTAATTGTACTCTTTCTTGGTTCGTGGCTACTGAGGGCATAGCATCTGCTACTTTATTCTAACTCTGGCATTGCAAAACCTGATAGTAGTCCTCCTGCCTTGGCTGCTATCTTCTTGGAATAGCAGTCTGCCTTCCTAGCCTCTACCCTATTACTGTCAACGGACACTGTTCTGCCGTTGTGGCCCTCTTTTGTGATTTTTGAGGCCAAGCTTATGGGCTGTGTCTCCCTAAGGCCCCTGGTATTGCGTCTTAGACTGGAACATCGCCATAATGCAGTCCTAGAGTCTGGTCTCATCAACATCTGCGGTCTTTACCTTCCTGCACTCCGCGTTTGTGCTCACTGGTGCTTACAACATTTAGTCCACTGCGGGTCCTCAGTTGCTCTGCCTGGTTTATTGGATACCACTCCTGTGCTTGGCATTTTCCATTGCCTGCACATTATTTGGGACTATGTTTTAGACGCCCTAATCAACTTATCGCCTTCAACTCCCGTACACATAAATTGTTGGACCTTGGTATCCAGCTGCATCAGCTCTTACTGTTGCTCTCACAGGTAGCCGTTCACCAGCCTTCAGGAGAACTTCTATACGGCAGGAAATAGAGCAGGTAGAATGTTGGCATGCAAACTAAGAGCTAAACATGCGCACACCTATAAATATGTTTGGAAGTTGTATTTCATCCACTATCTATATTCCTCCTGCTTTAGACTTGGTTTTAACTTTATTCTTTATTTACGGTTCGTCAATACAAACGGCAAACAGCTATAAATGACGGTACTCAGCATCACAAGTAGTACAGACAAATAACAAGCACAGATGGTGGAGAGTTAAACTTGAATAAACTTGAATAAACTAAATGGCACGAAGGAGGAGGCCACCATAGACTTGCTTTTAGATCTTTCGCTAAAGGTTCATGAGCCCAGATGCAAAAGGTCGAAGAAAAACATGTATAAAAATACACCTTGTAAATTACACTTTGATTTTTGCTGTTATAAATAGTTTGTTTTAGCACTGCACATCAGAGTACTGATTAGTGCTGTTTTGATTTACTATGTTTTCCCCCACCCCCTTTTTTTCTATTGGTGGGACTTTCCTGTTCTGTTGTTCTCTGTTTGTTCCATACTGTGGCCTCTAAGGCGTAGTGTATGTTTGTTTTGTTAAGTTAAGTTTTTTTTATCATTTCTTATTGGATACTTAGGTTAAGATCATTTGTACATTTGCTCTTATGTTTTGAAACTGTGTTTACAAAGCGGAAAGTTGGGGAATTGGGGTTTTCAAGAATAGATTTCTTTCTTATGTCTGATTGTCTTTAAACTCTTTTTACTACAAGTTTGGTGTCCTTTTCAATTGGGGACATAATGTATGACCACACCCTTGTCTCGCTCCTTCTAGACCATGCTCCGACCAATCATGGTTTTCTGATTATTTGTTCTCTTCTGCTGACTTTAAAGACATCTCACATGGGAACTGGCAAATGTTTTGGCACAATAATTTAAAGCATTGGGATGATCCTGTCCTTCTTTGGGTGACCTCTAAGGTGGTACTATGTGGACGGATCATACCCTGCCAGGAAGAGAATGAGGACAGGAAATGATATGCTGACTTGGTTAGGGATGTTAGAGGGATGTATCAGGCTTACCTTGCCTCCCCTGATCCAGAGACCAGGACAGACTATGACATATTGCAAATGCTTCTTGACAGTTACTTGACAAGTCAGCCAACCTATTGACTAAACATCAGTATGGATTTGTACATGCTCGGCAAGCAGTTAAATAATTTCTCATTTTATAAGTTTTTGAGCCAAAATAGTGTAATAACTATTTAGATAAAGACAGAACTACTTCAGGTTCACATCAAATCTTGTGTCTCTCCTAAACAATACATAAAATGGCGCCACACCGAAAAAATCATTCAACGGCACCCCAGGGAGCCTAGGCACACAGTTTGGGAACCACTGAGTTAAGGCCATACAGCCTGGATTGCGGCTGTAGCATCTTTGCCTTCATTCCCTGACAGCATGTTGGTAAGTCTTGATACTTAAAAGGCATTTGATACCGTATCCTAGCCACATATCTTCTCAATACTGTCTTCTCAATACTGTCCCTTAAAGGCGTTGACCCTGTTTTTATAAACTTGATTTGTTACTGCTATACCTCTACTTCTTTGTTGATTAATGACATAAGGGGTGAGGCTTTGGTAATAAGAAGGGGCACACATCAAGGATGTCCTATGTCCCTGCTACCATTTAATCTTTCTATAGACCCCATATTTAGGATGTTGCAGTCCTCCTCTGTCTTTTCTGGCAATGGGATCAGAAGGGAGAGGATTAAAATATCTGTGTTTGCAGTCTAAGGCCTAAATTTACTAAGCAGGGAGATAAAAAAGGACAGACACAGCAGTTAGCAGCAGTGTCTGGGATGAGGCAACCATACAGCACGCTGCTATACTGGAGTTACCATTACAGCATTACTCCTCCTCTAGGACCACACCAGAAAGCAAATTTCTGCATCACAAGTCACTTAACCCCTTATTCAGGCAAGTGGGCTTCAGGAGGAGCGGTATCACTACTTCATGAAAGAGAAACCACCATACAGGCAGAAGTCACATGGGGCCATCTAGAGTTGCACTGTGAGGGGTGCAAATACATTTTAATTTAATTTAATGAAAATAAATCACTTTGTTTTTGCATAAATAGCTAAAAAAAGTCATAGCTTTATCTTATGTAATTAGAGTTGACCTCAGAAACCTCACCTCTTTTACCTAGGTATACATTTGCACCTGTTTTTTTCCTTACTCCATAACTCTGGATCAGTTCTTGGATTCGGGGCTCTGGGGTCAGTGACTGTGACAGCCCCTCTGACTAGTATTGCAGGAAGGTGCTGTACCTTGTCTGCAAGGGGTGTCTGATGTAATGCTTATTTTCCCATGAACTCATTAGGCACAGTATTGTTATTATCATTTCTGTGTAATCCTTCTCCTTCTCTTCCTTCTCTAAATACTCAGAAATTTGCACACTATTGCTTTAAAGAATTTTAGGGTTGGCAAAAACCATTAAACTCGCAATTCTCATACATGGGAACTTTCTTAACTTGGTACATGGGTCCCTGACTGAAACAAATACACACATGAGAGCTAGGATCCATCCAACTTTCCACTACTGCAGTTTAGTAAATGTAGCCCCCTGGTGGAGGAAATGACTAGTGTGCTAGCAGAGTGAGGAAACCAGGATCTTGTCCTTAATATGGTCACTACCATCATAACATAACAATTATGGCAATTAAAAGCTTCAATTTTGTATGTTTTAGTATTTTTTAAGTATAAGTCCTAGAGTCCTAAGGACACTAGGGGAAGGGGAGGGGGCAAGTTGAGCTGCACCTGGACCCATTACTCTTTAGCTATGCTACTGCCCTACATCCTGGACACCTTGCAGGTTTTTGGACTGGTATACAGTTTCAAGAAATATGTGTCAATGTTACTTGGTACCGGGTGTATGAGTCCTGGATTGTGTCTTCAATATATATATATATATATATATATATATATATATATATACACGTCCCGGTTCAGGAGTCACTCAACCAGACTGGATAAGCGTGCAATAATCGTGCTTTTAATTAACACATCTATATATATACAACTGACGTTTCAATTGCCGAAGCAATTTTCATCAGGGCAAATAAACGTGCAAGTGGTAAACAAACACAGACATAACAAAAACAGGCTGCTATATATACTGAATAAAAACAACTGACCCCATTCCGGCACCTCCTCGTTGCCTCCGTCCCGGATGCTAGCTCCAGCCGTGCTTCCTGTGTCAGAGACCGGAAGCCGTGCAGGGGGCGTGGAAGGCACCCTGACGTCATCGGCTAGAGGTTGCTTTGCGACCGGGGGTAAACAAACTCGACAGAAACCTAGGAGAAGGTAACTGAGCGCCAAAGTCTAAGCAACCAATAAAGCTGTAAATGAAAAATACACATAAGTAAATAAATAAATGACTGAACCTCGAAAGAAGCTGAGAACAGCACCTGCTGCAAACAATAAAAGAATGAATCAATAAATCAAACAGAGTCAAATAAGGCTAAATACTGTGAACCAAAGTCTGAGGAGTTATAGAAAACAAGACAGCGCCAACTGTTCATTCAATCCCTTAGGTGCTAGGGCTTCTAGTGTATAGATCCACCAGCACTCGCGCTGAAGTAACAGTTTTTCTTGATCACCTCCTCTCCAAGCCTTGGGAATCTGTTCCAAAGCTAACCATTTAAAGTCTGATAGCGTATGATGAAGTGCTTGCCAATGCCTGGCTACGGGCTGGTCTGTGTGATTCCCAGCCAAAGCTGTGCGGATTGCAGATCGATGCAGAGCAATTCTTTCTTTGGCCATACGAATCGTTTTTCCTACATATAGTTTGTTACATGGGCAAATGATGAGATACACAATGAATCTTGAGGTGCAAGACAAAGTTTGTTTAATCTTATAGTTACGTTGAGTGTTGGGATGTATGAAAACATTAAATTTAAAGACAGAGGATATAGCACTCAATGCCTTCGGAGCGCCAAGCAGTTACCCTCTCCCAGGTTTCTGTCGAGTTTGTTTACCCCCGGTCGGCAAGCAACCTCTAGCCGATGACGTCAGGGTGCCTTCCACGCCCCCTGCACGGCTTCCGGTCTCTGACACAGGAAGCACGCGGGAGCTAGGACGGAGGCAACGAGGAGGCACCGGAATGGGGTCAGTTGTTTTTATTCAGTATATATAGCAGCCTGTTTTTGTTACCTGTTGTTTTTGTTGTCTGTGTTTGTTACCACTTGCACGTTTATTTGCCCTGATGAAAATTGTTCGGCAATTGAAACGTCGGTTGTATATATATAGATGTGTTAATTAAAAGCACGATTATTGCATGCTTGTCCAGTCTGGTTGAGTGACTCCTGAGGACACCACCAGCAAGTTATCGCATTTCTGTGAGTGCCTGTACCTTCGATTATATATATATATATATATATA
>JABWIB010005207.1:0-17288 GCA_016617825.1 Platyplectrum ornatum
CCAAAACCAAAACACACAAGGGCGGTTTTGGCAAAACACATCCAAAACCAAAACACGAAGGGAGATCCAGATCCAAAACCAAAACCAAAACCCAAAATGCCCGGCGCACATCTCTAGATGCAATCAATACTGTCTAATAAGAAGTGGGTCCTTGCACCAATCCCAAGTCAGAAACTCCATAGTAAATCATGCAAGGCACTGTAGAAGAGATGTCTTTTATTGGCAGTAGTAACTTTCTTCATTATTTTAGTGGCACCATACTGACCTGTTAGCACTGAATAGTGTGGTACCTGTATTCTATGTCATGTTTCAGTCAGTGAACCACTAGCTTTTATATGAATGTCAGCAGGCACCCCATTGTTTCCTGTTTTATGTTGCTTTCTTGCTGGTCCTTTTACCACATTTACGATAACATCTGTAAAACTGTGCTAAAGCTAACAAGTAATATGAAAGATATATAAAAAATCTATCAACTTTTTTGATAATATAAACAGAACTATATATATATATATATATATATATATAGATAGATAGATAGATATATAGATATATATATAGATATATATATATATATATTTAATATGAATAGACTTCAGATCTGACCACCCTCATTCTCACTAATATTAAACCACAAATAAGACCTTTAATCTCTTTTATAAAAAACAAAACCCCTCCTCCACATTAAGTAAGTCTGTATATTATAGATGACATATATTCCATACTGTAGCTTCTGTTGGGCAATTTCCTGTATTGTGATTGGCAGAAAACTCCAACTATCCAATTGTGTTCCAACGATAGACCACCAACAAAAGGATGTGCTTTCAACCAGTCTTGATCCATTTCTATAGCAAGGGAACACAGCAAGGGAAGGCATGACCTGTGCACACCAACAGAACGCCATTCATGTAGTGAGCAATTTTGGAAAGTCTTTTGGCTAAATGTCAAATTGCATAGAATAAATTTCAAATTAGGTGCAAGACACAGTCCAATCCATGGGCATACACTTATCTACATAAAAATTGCCATTACACAATACCCATGAACACAAACAATACGGAATAAAGTGGCAGAAGATGATACACTGTCACGTCCAAAGTCTCCTTAAATAACTAATAATTAACTGATGCTACCATATAAGTGATGATTTAATTCACTTAAATCGCCTGGAGACCAAATGATAATGCGCCTAAATTTCCATCACCATCACTTTAGCACCACCCATACCAGCGAAAACAACAGCCTTTACAACAGGTGGCCTCCACCAACTAAAGACAAGCAAGAAAAAACTATAGGTAAAAACAAAAAACATTTAAAACTTTGATACAGGAAATTTATTTGGTAAGCCATTTTCTCAGCTTTTATGATTAAATGTATAGCAATTTGTGTGTTGGAAGCTTTTGAGTACTTAGGTTCAATAACTGGTTTGGAACAGTAAATCATGCCATGGCTTCCTAAGGACACTGGGGCTGATTCCGCCACTTTTATCATTTCAATATAGCACAGCGCAGCGGCGTAGAGGCAGGTAATGTCCTATGGATTTTAATTAATTAATTTATTTATTTAACTTTTTTTCATTCATGAATGCCGGCAGTTACTACCAGGCTTTGTGACCACAGTTGCAGGGATACATTAGCAGATACAGCATCCGGAGCCTCTGTGCTTTTAAGCTTAGCGCAGGGATAAGGGGCCTAAGGTGTGCCCCTCTCCCTGCGCTCTGTTCAGAGCTGTGCTTTTGCGCAGCTCTGAATTAAAGGGACCGGCGTACTTTACAAGCCTCTGTGTTCCATAGTGCTAAATAGGTCTGGCTTTATTTAGGTAAATAACCAAGGACTTAATGAACATAGAAGTATTAAATCCCCATTAACTATTAATGGGGAAAAAACTGGCACTTGGGAACTGATTCTGGGATTCTGGCTACCGGCTTTTATGAATGTAAAAATAGTAAAAAGATAAATAATTAATAAAAAAAATACACCCATACACACTTGTTTATTTTTAATAAACATTATTTTAATAATTTAAAAATATGACATTACCTACCTCTATGACACTGCGCTAAGCCTGCAATCAGCCGCTTGTCTGCACTCTCTCCTATCTTAAAAGGCAAACGGATGACTATTCACTCTTGGGCAATCATACAATAAATCTTGCTTAATAACCACATAGAGTCACACAGGTTTTAAGAAAGGGGATATAGTTTATTAAATTATGACATTGTGGCCATAGTATACCATAATATAGTAATTGAGGTGGCACAGTAGCACCTGGGGATCATCTAAGATGTCCGTCTACCAATCAATCATCATCCCTCCATCCCTCCTTTTTTTTAGTATGTTTCAGGTTTGCTGTTGTTCTCCCTAGGCCAGAATCCCCCATACTTATGTGAACCTACGCACCATTGCTTGTCCTTGACCCCACACCTGCTATGCCCCATCTGAAAGCAACAGCAAACCTAGTTAAATACAGAAACAGCAATACTAAGGTGGGATAATCAGGAACAAAAGAGGACCTCTTACTATGTATCTAACAATTTATCAGGCACCATACCCCACCTACCCTCCCCACCTTTTACTCTTATGCCCACCTTCCATCTATCAATCACCCATTTTCCATCCCCTTTAAACACAATAACCCCCAATTTAATGATGCTCAGAGTGACATGCAGCCTGCCCGTTTAGCCCTCTTACGCATATGGGCCCTTGGTTTACTTATCATTGTTTGGATCAAGCAGGTGCCTTCTGATAAAGGCATTTCAATGTTTGCATGCACAGAAAAATAAGAAGCAAATGTTTTGCAATCATAGTGAACAGCAAATGACCTAGTTTCTGAATACCTGATCCAGTGCAATGTTTTTACATAGTCAATTTTTACACAGCTTTCTATTTCATGTGACAAATACATTTTAAAGTAATTTCTAAAATTATCATTTGGTTATTGCAACAAAGATACGCCATTACTGCTAATGTACATTTCCAATGCTAATAACCTTGGTAGAATAAAAGTTTCTCCATCAGCATAGTCTAAAACTACATTTTATTGCATCGGTCTTTGGAGACGATTTACAATTATGTTTTGAAAGCTTTTATAAGGTCAGAGTCATGCAATTGAGCAGAAAAACTAAGATGTCTTTACTTTCAGCATGAGTTAGTCCAGTTTTGAGTAGAAGTTGATTGAAGAAAAATGACACTAGCAGCAATTTCACAGAAGCATTGTGTGATCCTAATACAGCTTATTGGGCCACCATGACATAGCTGAAGCTATCAGTGTTCCTGCAGTGACTGAATGTTTTCTTTTTTTTTTTTCATTTTCTTTTGCTGAAATAAAATACTTGTGTGAAAAAAAAATGTCACTTCAAAATATTAATGAAAAATCAAACAAACAAGCAAGAATAGAGGTTGTCAATCACAAGTAATGTGACTGATGACCTACTCAGAACAATATTTTTCCATTTGTGAACATCATTTCCAACCACAAAAGTAAATTGTTATTTACCAGCATAAATGTGAGTATAATATATCATTGATAAATTACACGTTTTTGCATGAGTGAATGCGAATGTGAATGTCTGTGTGTGTTGTTGTGAGTGTGAAAATGTGTCTCCTCAAATGATGGCAATCCTTGATTGTACCAAAATGTTGTAATGAATAGACTTACTTGTGAGTGGCTGCAATATTGATGAACAGACATGGCTTTTTCAACATAACCATGATATGGTAAGTTACACTGTTGATTTAACGTTTGCTACCAGCCTGTAAGCTGCTGGGAATGGATGGTTAGGGCAGGGGTTCTCAAACTATTTTGCTCTGGGACCCCATCTGACAAAAATATTTTTTACACGACCCCAGCAAGTTACCGCTGAACATTGCCCCTATATATTTTCACCAAGACAGTGGTAAGTATATGTTTTATACCAAACTATACATCTTCATTGGGTTAATTCACTCTTTGGACATTGCATTATTTGTGCATCATGACAAGTGACAAATGAATGTGAAGATGGAACTGTTTCATTGAAGCAGTCTTGGTGACCAAAGGCCACCAATTGCCTCTTCTTGCATGTATCATAGTGGCACCCCATGGTACCATAGTGCTAGGCCTGGTATATGCCTGGTATATGCCGGTATGGCATACTGGCACTTCTCCTGCTAAGCCACGTCCACTTTCTAAGCTCCGCCCCTCAGAACTGAAGGGGGAAACACCCCTGTCCCCCCGGTGTTATTGAAGGTCTAGGTGCCATTGCGAAATGTTATATTGTATATTCTCTGTTGTGTTGATTTCTACATTTATTAGAAGTGTATACATGCCATTGATATATAAGAAGTGCTGAATCATGTCATTGTTGAGTATTGTTGGATACCGTTATTTAAGGTGTGTTTTGTATCAAGTCAGAGTCAGGGATTCTCTCAGGAACCCCAGTCACAGTAGAAAGATGGTTTACTTTACCAATGTTGTGCGGGGTGGGTCTCCTGTCTGAGCCACCTGCAACGGTCAATAGCCGGTGTAGTGTTGGGGCGGACATGGGATAGGGAGGGGGTCATCACAGTAATAAAAGGGTCTCCATTATAGCTTTACCATAAAAGCCTGCAGGGGTAAAAAGTATTGGGAAAACTTGTTTCTTCACAACATCCCAAACCTCTTTTATTTTTCTGTACCTTCATGCTAAATATGCATTTCATGTTAGCCTAAAGCAACCAATCAAATTCAAGCTTTCAGTTTCATATTACATACTGGAGAATATGATCTTAAATCTGATTGGTTGCTATGGGCAACATCCCCACTTTTCAATCTCCCTCCTTAGTAAATTTAGGCCTCAGTGTCTGATTAAAAGCTGTATACAGCTTAATGTCTAAATAGGGTTATTGAGTAACTGAAGGTGAAGCATCACAGCAATATCCCTGCAATCTCCCTGCTTAGTAAATTTAGACTATCTTAATAATAATAATAATAATAATAACACCTTTTTATCTTGTCATACCTAAGCTGCACCTGTCACACCTAAAGTAGTGTATATGATTGGAGAATGATTAAATGATAATAATAAATTGATATTATGGAAGGAGGAAGAGGTTGATTGTGTACTGTAGATTAGGATTCCTGACTCTGGTTTTGACTGGTTTTGGCCTCCTACTGGATTAGTTGTGGTTTTGGCCTGGGACATTGCCAGGTAAAAATAAGGCTCTGAGCACAACCAACTACCAGGATAACTAACTGGTAGTTCAAAGCTGGTAATCTGAGCACAGCATAACTATAACAAACTATGATATCATTTATTACCTGTATCCATATGTAAACATTTTCAAGCTCTGCTGCTGGCCATAGGAATATTTGTATTTGAAGCTTGTGATCCGTTATTACCGTTATTATAACTTGGCATCATTCAGATTGGGTAGCATTTTTCTTTTTATCGTGCAAATTAATTTTTTTGTGCTTTGGAAGTGTACCAATTGGATCATACATATATTTACCTTTAATAAGATTAGTAGATTTTTCAAAGGTATGGTCATTAAATAAAATATACCTTTAATAATATTCATTAGGATGTTTATAGGCTGTGTATGCCATATTTAATTAATATACTTGAGAAACAGGCAGCTTTGCTAGAATGGAGTTCAATTTAAAAGGTCATGGTGATTTAATACATCAAATAAAGTTTTCTGGTTGCAATAATCTGCCTAAGAGATTAGTACGCTTGCTCTCGGAAGCTGACTAAATAAAATAAATAAATCATCAAACAGATCTGGAGCACTAGAAAACTAATGCTTTGTCATTTAGTCCGAAAGGCATTGAAAGAAATCACAGAAAATGCTGAGGGGAGCTTTTTGTGTAAAATGTCCTACTTATCGATCATGTAAAGACATTAATGTACAAAATAAATTATATTTTACTGTTGTAGAAGTTGCCAGATCCTAATTTAAATTCAGCATAATGCATGCATGAAGTGTAAGAGCAAAAATAATCCTAGAAAATGAACATTCTTATCTCGCTCAGAAACTGTGAAATATTGCACTTATCAAGAAAGCACAGTCTAATAAAATAATATTTTATAATTCAACCTGTAATGCATAATTCTACTGATTGTCCTCCAGGGACTGCTGAGATTTACAGTTCATGAATGAGACCCCAGGCTTCTATACTTGTGCATATTAAACACAACTTTAGTCAGCAAGCCACCATATTGTTTTATAATTTATTGTCCTTTTATACTCTACACAGGGACATAGGCCTAAATTTACTAAGCAGGGAGATTGCATAGTGGAGATGTTGCCCATAGCAACTTAACAGATTTGAGCTCACATTCTCCAGTATGTAAAATGAAACTGAGAGTTTGAATTTGATGGGTTGCTATGGTCAACATCCCCACTTATCAATCTTCCTGCTTACTAAATTTAGCCCATAGTCTCTCTGAAGTGAAGAAAAAAGCATTTTGGGTCAGATCCAGTTTTCATAACAAGAGCAGGGAATTCATAGTTTGTAGGCAAGATAAGTGGAGCGGAGTCAGCTTAACTCTCTGAATGGGCAGGGCACCTTTCTATAATGCAACTACTGTTCTAATATATCATTTAAGTTCAGGGAGCCTTTTGTTCTTATGTCAGATGCCATGCAGTTTGGTTTTTGTGCCCTCGCCCTGCTTTGGTTGAAGGGGGATGGGTTGCCCGCTCCTCCCCGCTGATATGATGCCCATGGGTTAGCCCTAGTCATTTGGATCTTATTTTGTACTAAATCTTTCCACATAGCAATGTGTATGGAGAACTTATTTAAGGGGGTTGAACTCATGGAACTCAACCTACTCTTAAGTTTATGTCCAGCCCCAAAAATGTTGGAATAATCATTCCTGTGAGCCATGTTTTTTGTTAGTTGATTGCAAACACAAGCAAGGAAATGACAATATTGATTAGTCAGTTGGTAATATTCAAACCTGTAATAACCCTTGATTATACTAGTCAATAAAATCTTTATTATTATGTATTATTGTTTCTTTTCCATGCTGAATTCTCACACAACTGTATTCAAGTTGACAACACTTTGTTTAATAATATGTTAAGTACGTTTAACAGAAATGGCAAAGTATCATATATAATCCAAGTGGGAGACATAGAAGTGGACCATCATTCTTTATAAGAAGAAAATTGAAAAATAGTTCACTTAAAAACAGTCAAACGTTATTATTTATACCATAAAAATATTGGACATAGAAGTTAAAATGAAATATTACATTTAAACATGGGCACAGCCAGCAGCCGTACAAAAGATGAGATCTTAATATCCTATAACATGTTATGTTTAATAATTTGTTTGTATCTGTACTTTGTCTCAATATAGGATCAAAACTATATTTTTAAAACATTTTTTGCCAGGCTAAAAAGGAGTGGGGCTTAGGAAGAGCTGGTACAGGATTATTCGTCTTGTTTTCAGCGATGGCAATGTTGGGAGGTTATGTTTATATTACAATGTTTGTCTTATGGTTTAGAAGGTTCTATAGATGCTTTGGTTGATTCTTCCATCCACTGCATTATATTTAAATAAAAATATGAATTTTAGTGATTTTGCATTTGTCATGCTTTTTGTTTTCCAGGAATTACAAGTGTCTCCTGCTATTCACAATATTTTGTAAATTAGTTTAGTTTATTTAGGAGATATTATTATTACTTAATTACTCTGTTGAAGTAAGTAGCACTTATATTTGGGTAATTTGTTAGGTCCATATTAAGCTTGTTTTAGAGCCATATGGCACTTCATACGCCTACACAGCCAGGATTAATATGCCCTCATAATAGCCTATTATGGTTGTTATTATTATATTAGTATTATTTGGCAGCAGTCAGACCTACACTGTTGCAGTATCCTAATGCCAATGCGTAGGAGGGGAGATCACAGATAAGGGGACCCTTCACATGCAAGGGATTTAGGCTCCTAACATAACATATGTGCACATCTAGTATGTAATAGTGTATTGTATGCATGGGCTTAAGCATACGTCAGAATACCTAAGTCTTGCACACATGCAAAATGCAATCATTTTCTAATCACTGCGAGTAGGAGAATAAAGACATGTCTGGATTCAGTCAATTATTATTTATGTGATGGCCAGCCAGGTGGGTTCAGATGGATAGTTAAAGTGCTATGGTGGTATGAACACCTTTGGTGTTGCTGTAGTACCTTTCCCTGACACACAGCTCTGTCCCCACTCCTGGTATTACCCTAGAGTGCAAACTGGTGGCACGGAGACCCACCTTGATAAAGTACCGATGGTACGAAACGCAGCGAAGCCTTCATATACCTGATCATACCTGACCTCAACCTTGGCTTGCCGGACCTTTTACTAATTCATACTGCCTCTTTACCATCCAAGTGGGCTAGCCAGCCATATTTCAATACACAAACCGTGTATTCTACTCCCTGTGATAGGCCATTATCTGCAATATCTTCATTCTATATCTGGAAAATCATCTATATTTATCAGCTATCATCTATTTCTGGGACGCTCCATAAGTGCACCACCGCGGGACCCACTTTTCAAACGGTACCATTACCACTATCTCTTATGTGCTGACTTTGACATTTACTTATGATTTACCGGCTTTAGTGAATTTATTATACATCTATCATAGGCTGAGGTCACTACACAAGATTTTTATCATCTTTTAATATATTGTTTTCTTATTATTGCATTTGTATATATGTTTTTTGTCATTTTTTATGAGCAAAATATATGTTCTACAGTCAATCTCCAGTTCTCTATGTATCAGCCATTGATATAATTGTTTTTTTCTCGCTCATTGATCCTTCCTAGCGCTGAGCTAGCAACTTAGTTGCATATCCTCCTGGTGGGAAGGAGACGACAACTCTGAGCTTTGCCCCAGTCAAATAAAGAATTAAATAATTTACGTAATAATTTTCCAGCAATAAATTATATTATAAATTATATTCAAGTAATTATATTTAAATAGTGGGGAATTTACTAAGGGTCGAGATGGACAGTGAGATCATCTGGTGTGAATTGAGCATTTTTGCATATAAAATTGCTTTGATCAGGTTTGGTTTGGTGTTTTGTAAATGTTTTGCCTCGATTTCAGCTCAGCTCACATCAATTTCACCTTGGCTCGCCTTGGCTCTCAAATCTGTTTGTCCTGCCTATCTGTTAGTGTGTTTGGTGTCTGAATGTGTTTGTTAGTGATTGTTATATTGTAGTGTGTGTGTGCGTGTGTGTGTGTGTTGTTTTAACTGTCTTTTCATGTTTAGTGTGTGTTTGCCATATGTGTCATTGCTTGGGTTTTATATTCCCCCATTTATTTGGGTGCAATTTGCCATGGCTAGTGGTAGGTAGAATTAGGGCCATGGCAAGGGTAGGGCCAGTCAACAAAATGCCTAAAAACCAAGCTTGGGAATAAAATAAGATTTAGTGAGGCAGAAAACAGTGTTAGTTGATGCTATGCTGCCTCACTATCATTAGCTGTTGGGGTCAAGAGCAGCTTTGATCACTCGTGCTAGAAAGCCTATTCTCTGGACAGGTGGTGGGCCATCATAACAGAGATGTACCATCAGTATGAATATCTATTGAGGCAAATACTAACTGAAAAGGTGATGGGGTTGCTCTACTTGATTCAGATCTTCTAGGGCTCCCTGATGAGTGTTAATCACAAACAGATTTTTTGGTTATTAAACATTTTATATCTTTTTTTGTTTAATATAGTTTTTTTCATAATAGTTTTATAAATATTTCACCATCAGAATTCCCTGATCCAGATGTGGTCATACAAGTTGATCCTATGGAAACAGGTAACTCACGCTAACCCTTTATTGATGTCACACACATAAACAAATAAACAAACAAAACAATAAATGAGTTAATCATAAGCTGCAAATGTTAAGGTCGGGGGGGGGGGTTGACAAAAAAAATACATTTATAATACAATATGTACTTTGAAAAGGCATTTTCAAATCTGACATTAATGTTTTTTTTTTCTTTTCTACATAAAGAACAGGTATTTACAATTACCTTGGTTCCAGAGCCAACAATGGAGAAGTTGAATGCTCTGATTACAGCATCAGGGAGAAAAGTTACTCTGCATGCTCCATCAACTCCATCAATGCAATCAAATATGGCACAAGAATCAACACCGACCAAAAATAACAGATGAAGTCACTTTAATTTGCATCATCAGCAGCCAATATTACAGGGTCAACAAAAAAACCAGCTTATCAATAATAATATTCAAAAAGGAAATTTTTGTAGTAAACCCCACTTATACACATGGATCTACAGAGGAATTGAAGTAGATACACCCAATTCACAAACTTGAGGTGCTGGACCTGATTCATAGCTGCGTCTCCGCCAGCCAGGCTGGCGGAGACACGATGTTTCGCCAATCTGCGCACTGCGGAGCCTCTGCGACTCCGCCATATGCGCCTTTAGCAGGGCTAAGCCATATGCTCCATATGCGCCTTTAGCAGGGCTAAGCCCTGCTAATTGAAAGTGCAGCCTGCACCATGTCAGGACCTCTCCCTCTCTTTCATTTGCCTTACACCAGGCACTACATTATGCTAACTCAGTAACACAATGCTTTTCTGGGTCAGATTGGTCAAATGAGTTGGAAAGCCTCCTGGCAAACCCTCCTAATACACGCAGGCTTATATTCCGACATTATCAGATCTTGAGGTCCACTTTAGACTACTCTATAACCCAAACTGGCCTATCCAAATGGCTCCTACTATTTCCACATATGACCCAAGAGGATCTGCTGTCTGCCTCTAATTACTATTGGCAGCTGCTGAAAGCTAGCACTTATCGTGAATTACTTCTGAATGTTTTCCACCGAGGTTACCTATCTCCTGACCAATGAACGGTTTGTTATGGGTCTGTCTGAGTCTCCGGCACACCTCTGCTTTAGGCAGCGCTCTGTGATACGCCGATTCTGGAGACAGATATATGTTTTCTCTACAAATCGCCTACTGACACCGGAGTTTGCCGTATTGGGTTTTCTTTCTCCTGAACTTCGGTTATCCAGACGAACCAAAAAACTGCTGTTGATCATATCAGCAGTGGCCCGAAAATGCATTCTCCAAACCTGGATCTCCCCTCGTCCGCCAACTGTGGAGCTGTTTAGAGAGAAATTGTACTATCTTTTCTGGAATGCAAAGTCAAATCATTCTTCTTCACATGGGAAAGTTATATCCTTACAATGCCTCCTCATCTACAACTCTTAATCCATACTTGTTTTCGTGCCTCTGACTGGTACGAAATGCAAACATTGAGAGGATACCCGCCTATACCACATCTCGCTACAGGCAATATCACCCCTCTCTAAATGCCATATGTTATCGTTGAGGTACCAGACAATTGTAAGCAGATATTTGTATATCTTTGTATATTGTATACGCTTTTATTTTCTATTTGATTCTGTGAGTGTGTATGTACTATTCTTGTTTCTACTGTTCTCCAATAAAGGTTGTTTAAAAAAAATCACATACAACAATATACTTTTGTTTTATTAAAGTTCTTAAGTTTGTTAAAGGCAAGACTGTGTTGCAAACAGCAAGCCCACACAATCTGAGCAACCTATCTAGGTGAATAAAGCAGTTGACCACCAGACTTAACTAGGCACCTGAAGCGGGATTTTAATACACAAAATGTGTTCTATCACACATCTATTGGCCTTGTGTGCCTCTTTATATTGGTGGTGTGCACGAGTCTCAGGATGCAAAAGTGCGGCCATTAGCCAGGAGCGACACCCATATCCTGTCACCTAATTATGCTAACAGAAGCATAATTAAGATCAAACGCTTAGATTTTTAAACTGAGGAATAATTTACAATGCACAAACTTACCCAAAATCAACCCCTCAGGCATTTTACCCTCATAAGGGGTGGACTGGCTCAGGATATAAGATTCGTGGCATGAGCCTGGGTAGGCTGCACATTGAGAGAGTGGTAGTAATGCCTATCTAGGTATAAGTACGCAGTCTCCCTCTGTGGCCACAGTGCAACAAGAGTGCAATCTTTGGCTCACCAGACAGATGGGTTGGTCATGGTCAGGGTCCTCCTCTCTTCCACATGACCAGTGTGTAAGGACACAGACCACAGAAAAGCCTTGCGTGCCAATAGTATTTTTCCATAATTAGATCACACATCCATGCTTCCTTTTTAAATGGCTCCATTATATAGTGCTGCTCATTATAAAACACTGCATAGTTAGCGAGATGGTGCATTTCACCTTCCAGTGGTGGAGAAGGGAGCAGGCTCACTCTATGTGTCATTGTAAGTTCTGTCCTCTGGCTGTGCTGTCGATGGTTTCTCTCAGCAGGGGCTATAATCAAGGGCTTACTCTCTACATCAGTAAGATTCTTCCTCTCTCATCTTTTGGCATCTCACGCTGGTTCTTGTGATTACATCTCGGGTAATCTTTGCAATTTGGATCCGTTTCTCAGGGTCTCATCCACTCAGGAAGCAGTTTTGGCAGTAGCTGAACTGCCTTGCCTCATTCTGAACACTCTGTGGGATCCAACGACCTTGTGGTGCCGCATGAACCTTTCAGCATCAGACAGGACATCTCCACTCCATCATGGAACAGTTCTCTCCACTCAACCAGTATGAACACTCTTCGCAGAACAACAGGTTTCACACAGCAGTTTTTTCTGGCACTTGATTGATTGAACTACCTTTTCCTGGCCAACATCTTGTTTTTTATCTTCTCACATCAGACCAATAGCCAATATCTAATCACTTCCATATTTACACAGTTCTTGATATCACATGACTTCTCCCTGCACTGAAACTGGGTAAAACTAGTCAAAGAATGATTCATACTGCTTTCCCTCATGCCTATCCAACTCCACACTGCCCTTCCTGAATCTCTCTAAACTGTATCATTCCAATGGCACTTCTATTTCTCTAAACGCATGCCTCAAACCTTAACTCTCCCGTCTCCCTTGTCTCTCGCCAACCCACCTCCCTTAATGTCTTCTGGTTTTTTTGTAATGAAATGGCCCTCTTTCAATGTTACGTACAACCTTTCTCCTCAGCTAAGCATCTTTGCAGTTATAATCATAGACATACTCTCTATTCCACTACTGCATAAAATTATTAATGGCAGGGGGTCAATCATGGCATCTGTGTATGTTGCACAAATAAGTTGCAATGCTAGCTGCATCTGTAACCATTAGCACCTGCACAACTTTGGTTATAGACCCCCAGGTTTTCCAGCTGGTCTGCTTACTCTGCATCTACATCCCTCAGATATGCCACATGTTTCTAAACATTTACACTGCTTCACTTACAGGCACAGTTTCTTTATGTTCACAGTAGTGAAATTTAGTCATAGAATATAGAAAAATATTAGAAGTTTATTACATTGCAGTAGCATCTAGTTGTTGGGGAAATGAAAAAATTAGATTTTTTTAAAGCCATATTATTGATATAAGGTCTTCCTAGCTTCCTCACAGTATGGATATGTGCATGGACATTTCCATTCCGCATTGATTTGCGTTTTAGCTTACCTCCCCAGAGACCAGAGTCTCTATACATTCAGTGGATTTTTTTGTGCATTTCACTTCCACTTAAGTCAACATTTCTTTGCAGGGAAAAATTGCTGTTCCGTGTATATCACAAATGAGGTGCTGAGATGTACCATTGACTTAGTTATAGAGCCCAGAAAGCATTGCCCTTTAGAATGCTTCTCTAGGGAAATTCCTTTTTTCAAGGTCATCTGTGGCTTTTAGAATACAGAATGTGTGTGGTAAAGCTGATAAGAAAGAATTATGCTGTTTTAATAACCAATATGCCAGAGGTTCCCAAACTTTCTCAGTCGAGGCACCCTTAGGGTCTCCATAATTTTTCAAGGCACCCCTAAGACATAATAATTTCAAAGTTTTTTTAAGTTTTTGAGTCAAAATCATGTAATAACTATTTAGATAAAAACAGAAATACTTCAGGTTGACATCAAATCTTGTGTTACTCCTATACAAGACGTAACATTGCACTTCTAAGTAACACTAGCAATGTTGCACCATATCAGAAAAAACATTCCACGGCACCCCAATGAGAGCGTCACGGCACCCCAGGGAGCCACGGCACACAGTTTGGGAACCACTGCAATATGCTGTTTTAATAACCGATTGTGTCAGTTAACCAGCTCCTCAGCCAGCAAATCGCAATTTTTTAGCAAGTGCAATGTATTAAAAAGTGTTTGATAAATTGAAGGTATCCCTTTAGTTCAGCGATTCTCAATATTTTTTGGGAAGTATCAATCTTTGACAATAAAATCAGGTTAAGTATCACTTTGCCTATCATGCAGATATATACCTCCTACCAATTCTTTTAAGTGTAAATGAATTATGATACCTCAATACAACCTTGCCCAGCTGCCCCATGTTCCAACAGGCATTAGTCCACACAACGTCAAAATGTGATAGTTCATTAAATTTTGTTTTAAGGTATATAGTACAGATTTAAATTGTTGCATATAAAGCCATATTATGGGTGGAGTATGGAGACTAATATGGGGATAATTTGAGTAAAATATACAAGGAGCCATTGTTATGTTTTACCAACTCTGTTTTATTTTATCGACTATTTGCAAACAATTCACACTGATTCATTTATTTAACTTTTTAAGGTGTCACTACCATTCAAGACCAAAGCATAGTGTAATGGAAGACTGTTTAGGACTTGAAGTCACTAAAATCCTTGGTGTGTGGTTGGTGAGGAGAGTGCGACTTGGCTGTAGTAATGACATAGGAACTATTGTAATGGTGGGCAGGCCTGGCTGGTCCAGACCTACGGCAAGGAATTTAACATTATACTGGATAATTTTGGAATTTATGGTGTTTATAAAAGTATGTATAATCCAATATATATGGGGGAGACCATAAAGCTTATTACTGTCCACATCTNTTTATATACTACCCTCGCCCACCATGCACACTATGGGGTATATTTACTAAGCAGGGAGATTGCAATAAAATTCGAATTTGGGGAAGTTGCCCATGGCAACCAATCAGATTTGAGTTCACATTCTCTAGAGTGTAAAATGAAACTGAGAGCTCAAATCTGATTGGTTGCCATGGGCAACTTCCCCAAATTCGAATTTCACTGCAATCTCCCTGCTTAGTAAATATACCCCTATGTGTATCTGGCTTAGGAAATAGGGAACATTGCTTCGATCTGGACCCATAGAGTGTGAATATTTTGCGTACATTTTATACAGTGTATTTGAGAAGGTCTGGATCCAGTTCATTATTACAAATTAAATTGAAGTTACAGTATAATTTACATTTACAAAAATGTCTTATCTGTGCTTACACATTGCTTACTTTTTAATTCATTTATTATTTCATCCATTACATATCACATATATCTGTACCCTAGTCTATTGTTTACTACATAGTCAATATATGGTTAAACAATTCCTTATGGTACTGTATGTTACAGAAACACAAACTGACATTGTATATAGAGCTCAAGGTCATTCTATCAAATAGACTGACTCTGCTGCTGATCAAATGAAAGTAGAAATTTTGCATTCACAAATGTCTCCTTGCATTTTACAGTCACATGATGCAGTAATGTGCATGGAAGTGTGCTATAAGGCAGAGGAATGACATTAACACTGAAGCACACTTGAGGAACTGATGATTAGAACAGACCTTGTCTCTAGCAGCTGTCTACAAAATCAATAAACTCCAAGTGCTCTGTGAAGTTGACCATTCTCACACTACTTCGATATTTATGCCCATCTGTTAGTGTGAATTTCCTCCTGCTGCTAATGTTGTGTTAGTTCAGCATGGTAAAGCTTGCCCATCCCACCATTAATCACAAAAAACGTTCTCTGCCTTTTCCCATTTGAACTGTGTCTTGGCTTATTTCCAGAATGTAAAATTAATAAGGTATGAAGTGCCCGCTGAAACTCAGTGCAAGCTGCTAAGGACAAGTGCAAAGCTTTATGGAAATTTCAAAGGTGCTCATAATAATAATAATATAATAATAATATTCCAAGTGATAAATTCTGACAAGTGACTTTACATTGCAAATATTTTTACAAAGGTTTTGAGTAAAAAATAAAATAATAATTTTAAAAGGACATACGCAGAGCTATTTTCCTCTATAATCATAAAGCTAAAGCCATCTTTAGATGGAATTAGCAAAGGAGATCTCCAAATAAATAAATGAACTGTCTCTAAAATCCTAACAATAGAAAAATGCGCCTGTATCACAATGACAGATAACATTCTTGTTACAGACAGTGGACCAAATTCAGCTTTCATAAATGTACAGTGTGGAAAATGTCTGCACATGTGTACACAACAAACAAGCACAGAACTGCAGTTGTACATCTGTTTCATGGAGGAGAGGACTTACTTAGCATTCAAAAGACATAGGTAGGGTTACCACATTTTCATCTTTAAATTCCTGGACACAAACCCCCACCTGTCCCCCCCCACCCCCACCCCAACTAAAAAATACCTTGGATATGACACATTTATTTTTGCTATTAGAATTTCTATATTATTTTCTTTTTTTTACTTTATTGGGGATCAGTGTCCTGCACACCACCCCCCTCCAGGCAACCCATCGGGCACCACTGTGGCAGTCAGATGCTTCATTATAACCGCAAGGGGCAGAGTTGGGGTCGGAAGCTGGGGTGTAGCTATGTTCCATGGTGTCTAGAGCATGATATGTTGTGGTGCCAGAGCGCCCCCCCAATAACATTTAGGTGATGCAGTCTAATGTGTGGACAGTTTATATAGAATCACAAAGAACGTAACGGATCTAATTCACAAAGCACTGGTTAATACCATGATGAGTGTCAAGGGTGTGAGAGTTACATCTGGGTAATACCATGATGATTGTCACAGGGGTGAGCGTTACACCTGGGTAATACCATTCCCCATCCCACAGCCAAAATGGAGAACTCCATTGATTTGCAAGACAATAAGGGCAGCTGGAAGGTGAGCATGGGAAGAGACATACATACACCTGATCTCACCTTGCTTGCTTTTCACTTGGGTCAAACCTTCTCTATGAGACACCACAGTCTTATATTAATGACACATACTGTGTGCCTCTCCTGTAGTATAATAAGACACCAATGTCTGTTCCTGTTGTTTATTAGTTTAAAATTATTAATTTAAACAAAAATGTAATGGGCTAAGTCAATTGGATGTAGTCTTCTTAACCCCTTCCCGACATATGACGTATATATACGTCATGGTCGGCATGTACTTGCCGACCTATGACGTATATATACGTCATGGCTTTAAACTGGCACAGCGTCTATTGACGCTGTGCCAGTT
>JABWIB010005207.1:23856-35013 GCA_016617825.1 Platyplectrum ornatum
TGTGACTGTGTGAATACCTTTATGAATTCAGAGCAGCAGAACTCCTTCACTGGCATCTTGGGGAGCCGAGAACATATAAGTCCCGCCCCCTGTGCCGCACAAGCCACGCCCCTTTGCAACGCCGCAATCGCACTGCTCAGAGTCCCCTGTGCTGTCCCCTATCCTGCTGGTGGCAGCTCACACATGCCTCACAGTAAGGAGTAGGCAGCGGACAGCTCCATGGCTTCTGCTGCTTCTGCACATGGTCAGCACTACCTCCCCTCCACTCACCTAACTGAACTCGCAGGAGAACAGGGTGCCTTCCAGGGAGTCCGAGAGGTCTCACAGATTTCCGGGAGTCGGCAACCCTGGGGTAATACAATTATTGCGGGACAATAAGGGCAGCTGGAAGGTGTGCATGGGAAGAGACATACATACAACTGATCTTACCTTGTTTGCTTTTCACTTGGGTCAAACCTTCTCTATGAGACACCACAGTATGCTCCCCCTGTCTTATATTAATGACACATGTGTGTCCCTCCTGTAGTATAATAAGACACCAATGTCTGTCCTTGTAGTTTATTAGTTTATAATTATTAACTTAAACAAAAATGTAATGGGCTAAATCAATGGGATGTTGTCTTCTTAATGAGACAAAATAGTCTGCTTCCCTTGGTGTATAATGCTGAGATACCACAGTCTGCTCCCCCTGCTGTATAATAATGAGACACTACAGTCTGCTCCCACTGCTGTATAATAATGAGACACATATAGCAATTGTTACTGTGAGATGTGTATTCAGGGCTACATGTATCATATACAGCAGTTACTGATAATACAGCAGTTACCAAATATTTAAGAGCAACTCTTTAGTATCTGTAGTATAGTGGTTAGGTTGTCAGCAGCCTGGGTTTGAATCTCCTCTTCACCACCAGATATGTAATGTGATGTAATGTAGACCAGTACAATCTGGCACCAACAGCTAAAGTTAAAAGCCTCACAGTGCAGAGGCACAAGGTTTGATTGCCAACAAAGTTATAACCGCGGCTGAGCTCGGCTCAAACTTTAAATGGCGCTGACTGAAATTGCTGTATTCCTGGACATTGTATAGTCCGGGGACAGCACTGCCCCGGACCCCGGATACAATAAGCGACAGCCAGGGGTGTCAGAACATATCAAAACATTTACTTTGGGGATTAGCTAGTCTACCCTCCTTGCAGTCTGAACGGGACTTGAAATGCTTGAAAGGAGTCCAGGATATGCACCTAGAGCTCCTGCTCTGTATCTTTGTTATGAAGCTTAAAGTAAAGTTAAAAAACATTTGATAACTATGGATCAGATTAAGACTTACAAAGTTAGGAACTTGCAAGCATAAAGTTGCCCCTGGCCAAAACCATGTTGAATTACAAGTAAAATAAATGTTAGTATAAATTCTATATTTTTTTAAAAGGTCAGGACAAACTTGAAAAACCATACATGAGAACGTTACAGAGAGCAAGTCAATGCTTAACAAAAGTCAGGTGGAGAGACAGATGAGATGGTGGGATGAGCAGAAGTAGGCAGGGAGGGAAGCCAGGGTAGGAACTGAAGATGTGTCCGGGAGAAACTGTTTTCGATGGAAAGCCATTGTAGTCCCAGAGAGGCATATGTCCAGTCCAAGACCTTCCGCAGGTGAGCAGAACGATAGTAGGCTATGAGGAGGGGGGCTTGGAGACCCCCAGCATCTCTCGGACGGAACAAGCATCCCTCCAGCACTGCAGCCTACCACCCCCCCAGATAAAATTCAACACCATGGCCTGCACAGCCACAAAGAATGAGGGGGGAATATGAATTGGCAGAGCCTAAAAAAAAGAGGAATCTGGGAAGAACGTTTATTTTCAGAAGAGTCTGAGGTGATCTCTCAAGAGAGATTATCGTAGCGTGTAGGTGAGAGTGTGTCCTTTTGTTGTTTAAGATATGAACCAAGCTGAATACAGTGACCCTGAAGCACACATTTAAGAGCCTCCCAAACTACCACCTTGGAGGTGTCAGCAATATCATTGTCAGCAAGGTAATCCTGCTTGGCAGAGGTGAGTTGGGCTTTGCCTCCTACAGGACCTCTATTGTACTCATTGTATCTCCAGGTCCAGGCACCAGGTGCAAGGAGAGGAGGAGACAGGACAGCGTAAACAGGGGCATGGTCTGAGCATGTCAATATTTGCAAAAAAATACACATCCAAAACCAACACATCAGGTTAATACAGATCCAAAACCAAAACACGGGCGTCAGTGAACATCTTTATTTAGAAATAAAACTTCTAAAGAAAATTGTAGAAAAGAGCTCAGTCCATTTCAATATAATAGATGTTGTGGTCTTCAATTTTTCCAAATTGTTTTTTGTTAAGTAGTCTAGGTTGTGTGTAAACCTAATAGGGTGGAACCTTGAACACTATCGTGTTTAATGAAGTGTCATATACACAGGAGAGCATATTGTGTCTTGACATTAATAAATTAGAAAATTTTGAAAATGGTGTGTTAATATAAAATGTCATTGAATCCAATTTACAAATTACATTTTATTACATTCAATTAAATATAACTTCAGTTAAATATAACACATATTACAGTATTTCCCCGTTAGAATTAAATCCTATTTCTAAAGTTTTCAAAATGGATGTACAATCAACCTGAAGAATTAATACATGATAAGCCAATAAGAATGTTAAGAAAGCAGAAAAATCGTGGATGTTAATAGTTATAGTAATTAGCCAAATTACCCAATTTCTATTCTTAGCTGGAATGTTAGGGGCCTCAACGAATGGTTCAAAAGGTCCTTGGTTCTCCGTCAGATTAAGAAGTATAATTCGGATGTCACCTGTCTGTGCAGACTTTTCACCTATCTCCAATTGCGGCATCCGGGAGTCTTGTCTCCCTGGATGCTGCTAAAGCTTTTGATTCCATGGAGTGGAGATATTTATGGTCGGTGTTGGGGAAGATGGGGCTTGGGGATTCCTTTATTGCACGGGTTCGGCTGCTGTACTCGGCACCACCGCCATCGGGTACCTTTCCGATAACTTCCCTGATTTTCGTGAGCTGCTGGCTCTCCCCAGCTGCTCTCTATGGTGCTCCTACGAGACTGATACCTTTTACCATGTATTCGCTAACAACGTCCTTAAGCCCTTTGCACAGCTGCAACATGACATCACTCTACCTGCCTCCTGTTGGCTCCCCTATCTCCAATAGTGACATGCGCTTGCAGCCCAATTGTGCACTGCTGTTCCTGTCATTGCTGTTTCCCCATTTCTGCAATTTCTGTTCTGCAATTTCTGCAATGACACCTTGGACATCTAGCGTGCAGGCTCAGCTCATCCACTTTACAATATTCACAGGGCTTACCTCACTCCTGTCCGTATGACCAAAATCAATAAAGCGCGCAAGATGCCGTGTCCTAAGTGCAGTGGCCCAGATTGTGATTTTTTCCATTTGATTTGGTTCTGCCTCCGGATTCAGACTTTCTGGACCTCGGTTGTGGGTTGTATCAATTTTACTCTCACTTCTCCCCTCCCCTGTGCCCCCGAAATCTGTCTGATTGGACTGGGGTTGGACAACCGCTTTGCCCGCGCTTCTCAATGCTATTGTCTGTCCTTGTGTGCCTGGGCTAAGACGTGTCTGGCCCACAAGTAGCTTGTCTCTGATACTGCATGGTTGGTGACTGGCTTTCGACTGGTTAATTCATCCCTTGCTCATGAGCGATTTCTCTCCATTGACCGCAGATGTACCGCTAAATTCTTTAAAATTTGGGGTTCCTGATTGCAATCCCCATTCACTTGGGTCTGATTTATACTACATGATATCCCATTGTGCGCTAACAGCTACTTGCCATGCTATTTGTCTGATCTGTATGTGACTTGCCCATTCCTTTGTATTTTATTTCTCAGATGGAACGCTGACGGTGGATTTCCATGTGCATACTTTTTTGATACTGTTGTATTTTATGTGTGCTGTGCTGCTGATATGTTTGCCTGACAAAATGTGCTTTCTGTTGCTCCTGTCTTAGCTGAATTTTTTTAATTATTTGCTGAAAATCAATAAAAATCATTTAATCCAAAAAAAAGACAATTGGTACATCTTTGTCCAAATATTGAGCTTTTCTCAAAATTATGTGAATGACATCATAATGTTTTTGACCTATACTTGCTAGCTTAGTGCTTTCCTCGTTCTTTAAAATAATTTGATTCTAGTTAACGCCAAACATGGCTACTAAATACTGATAACAGTATTTATTTGCTTCATACATGCAGAAAATCTTACCTAATAATTAAAACTAAAACAAAAACATAAGTGCAGTGAAATAACCAAAATGAGATTGTAATTTTAAAGTTTTGTTTAAAACAAATGCTTACAAAATAAATATTTTATTTTCATACTCCTGAGTATACAAAGTGTTAATAGATATACGGTAAGAAGCTATTAGTGTTCCTGTGCTATGCTTATTACAAAAAGCCAGGAGTTATTATACATCATTATCCTGACAATTCACAGCATTTTGTAAATTTGTTAAATGTTTATAGAGACAGAATGACAACACTGATGTTCTAATAAATTGGTTGCCAGTGTAAGCCATAGTAAATCAGTTAACAAAGTTTGAAAACAAAATGTAAATATGATCTTTTATTGCACATACACCACAATAACATTCTAGAACGCGACATAAAATAAGCAAAATGCATAATGTTTTCATGTTAACATTTACCTCTAAAGTATTGCTCCATTTCACTTTTTACTTCCCCATGGAAGATCCTGGATGAAAAATAAAGATTCCATGGACTTGATAACATCAATGAACAATGAGGTAGGGTTCAATATTCTGAGAGACTATTCATTACTCTAGGTATTTAGAAATTTGTGTTTATAACCAAAACACACAATTAACTTCAGAAGATTTCAGAAGATTTTTAGGATGACAACAACAAGACTTCATTTTGTTTTGGCCTCTTACTGTATTTACTGTAAATATCACTGTCAGATTGCTGGTGATTTAATATGACGGAAATCCAAACAATTCAGTCATAGAGACTCTACCTTGAATAACTCCCCCTTCACACATGTACCATGCACCATGTGTACTACACTCTTATTAAAGTTTAAACTAGATTTAAATGAAAATAAACACACTATTGGATAAGCAAATTATTTCTAAAACGTTTCTGTTAGTAAAGGTAAAAGTTTAATTTTATAAAATAATTTACAGTTTTACAGTTTTTTTTTAGTAAAAGTCCAGGTATGGGCACATGTGCATTTTATGCCCACAGATTTCAATGCTGTTAAGACAATCTTATATTGAGTTAATTGGGTCAGCTTCGTACAGAATGCACCTATAATGTATTCGCCTTTATCAGTCAAGCATGATGTTTATAACAAGTGCTAAGAAGTGGAAAGGGACCATAAAAGTGTTTTGCTTGCATTACTCTAATCTACTGCTCTAAAATCTGACACTTTCTAGCTATGCTGGCTTTGGTCTCCAATTGTGGCCTACTTAATCCCCAAAATTTCCTACAGTGCTATCTGCCTTATAGTTCCATAACTCAAACATCGTTATTATGTTAGCAAGCACATGAACTGATCAGTCTGTGGGCTCACTGCACACACACCCTTTTCATACCTCACAACTTACAGGGTCCAGAGCGTGGGACACATAAGCCCCGCCTCCAGACCCACCCAACTCTGCCAGACATACTCCGACACACCCCAGTCACCACCTCCTTCCTGGTCAACTCCCGCCCCTTTTTGATACGGCTCACGGCTAATACTATTTACAAATTAAAAACCCCCTTTAGCATGACAAAACTGGGAGGCGGGAGGGACAGTGGGACAGTCCCCCAAAAGTGGGACTGTCCCGCTGAAAGCGGGACAGTTAGGAGGTTTGCCCTGTTTAATCTGCTGGCATCTCTAACCTGTGTTACTGTATTGTACAAGTCCTGGTAACCTGGATACCTTGTCTCCTAATGTAGAAGCTCTCCTGTTCCAGTCATCTGTTGCTCAGCTACCATCTCTGTAGCTTCCTCTTTTCAGTCATTAATTGCTCATTTACCTTCACTATAAAGTTCCTGTTCCAGTCACTTTGCTGCTCAGAGACTGTGACCACAGAATCACTCAGTTCACTGCTATCATCACCTCAGCATTACTGTTCCAGGCATGCACTGCTCAGTCAATCACTGCAGTGTTTCCTGTCACCTTACTACTCAGAGACTGTCACCACAGTGTCACTCAACAAGCTGCTCAGTTATCATTTCAGCATCATTTATTCCACTGTTCAGTTACTATGTAGCTATGTTGCTGCACCTGCCTCTTGGGAACTCTTATATGCCCTCTCCAAGCAACGTCTAGTCGGAACTATCCCTTGTAAACCCGAGAAATATTCATACCAGGGCCCAGTGGTCTCTTGTTTTTTTCGCACCATAAGACGCTCCTTTTCCTCCATAAAAAGCAAATACTGAAAAGAACCAGTGACAGGGGTCGTGGCCTGACTTGTGAAGGAAACTCCGATCTTTCCGGTGTCCATCGCCATCTTTCATCCTTTCTGGCTGTTCTGTCTGACGGATTCTGCCTCCTTCTACCAGCCTTGTCCTGACGAGTCCTGCCTCTTCCGAGCCCCGTTGTGAGCCAACTGTGCAATATAACACAAATGTAATGAAAAAAATAGAACAAAAAAAAAATAAAAAATGCAAAATATAAAAAAAAAATCTAATAAAAACTGAAACTAAAGCTGGCCATACACTATAAGATAAATTGTTCCAATCTAAGCATTTTTCAAGAGTGGGTAAAACCATGTTGAATTGCAGGGGAGGAAAATTTAATTAATTGCAATCAGTATTACAGGTGAGAGATGATGTTTCCAGCACAACTCTAATAACAGTGTAACAGTAACACTGGTCAGTATCTGTGTGCAACATGCAAAAATAAAGTGTTCTCCCTGCATGCAAACACTGACATTCATTTTACCTCCCCTGCAATTCAACATGGTTTTACCCACTCTTTAAAAATGCTTAGATTGGAACAATTTATCTTATAGTGTATGGCCAGCTAAAGAGTGACCAGCTGAACTTTCAGCAGCCTCTGATCTCAGGTGCCTCTATCCCTCCTCATTGTTCTGCTTTTGGGGTTCCCTCCAAATTCCTCCATTGGCTTGGAGGCTGTTACAGAGGTGCCACAATCATGTTTAATGTAAAAAAAAATATTACGATAACAGAATTTAATTATCAGCAAGTATTCATTTGTTGAAAATTACAAAAACAAATTTAGCAAAAGGGATAGCAAATGTCTTTTTGCTTTCCATTAGTATGCCGAATAGATGACTGGGCAGCTGCAGGGCATAGCTGAATGATCTTGAATTGTATCCAAGGGTCAAATGATTGGCTATAATCTGAATTTGGGACAGTATCTTAGACCGGGTTTTCAGTTTCTTCCTATGTCATAATAAATGTGCTGTTATTATTTTCCTATGCCTTTAAACAAGATCTGTACATTTAAATAGAATTATTAGGTCATGTAGTATATGTTTATGTTGCTGTGAGTGAAAATATCAGTAAGTAAATGGCATTTCAAGTATGTATATAATTTTATGACTATAAACTGAGCCTTTTGTTGTTTCTCGTAAATGAGGTTTTCATTTTACTGTATGTCCTCTGAGCCCTGAGTATGACCTTGGCATCTGTTTCATTTGGCAGAACTGCCTGTAACTGTGTAGGTAATTATATTAGTCCTAGTTATTCAAGCAAAAGGGGTGACAGATTTGTATAACAACAGTCATTCAGACCTATTTCATTTTACGTTTACCATTCAAGGAATTATTGTATATTACAATTCTATTTAGATAACTGAATTCCACATTATTTGCATTTTTGCAGAATGTAGACTATTCATATGCTAACATATAAAAGAAAATCAGGACAAATAGGGTCACTGTTTATTATATTTACATGCACTGTTATTGCAAAAATGTATATACAGTTAGAATGTTACATTATAAACCATCTATATGTATATTACTACTATAAAACATGCCTGTTATAGTAGAGCTGTGTTATTTGTTTTTTCTGCCAAGACTTAATTTAAACATCATTTTTTCTATCTATTGAAAAAGTTGTTTTCCATTTAATACTCTTTTGCTATTTATTTGTGTTGCTGTAATGCCCTTGCCAGTAAGGTAGCTCACTTACTGTTCCTAAAATAAAGTATGAAATACTGATGTTATGTACTGTGACATAACTAGGGTTAATGGAGCCCAGGGCAAATAAAAAACCCTGCCCCTTCTCTGTTATACAGTTTTAAAAAAGATAATAAAAAATATTAAGACATTCATGCCAGAGGAATAAACTCACAACTTCCAATCCCAGGTCACTATCTTAAATGGGATTGCAAGGAAACAAGGATTGTAGGCTGGATCCCACTTACGCTTGAATGTGTACAAGCAAAACGTAAATGTTCTGTGAGATTTATATGCCACTCACTGGGCAGGACCTGTCCCCCTCGCCCACCTACATTAAGCTAGGTGGGCAGAGGGAAACATTTAAAGAAAAACAATGGGGAGGGTAGAGGCAGAAATCAAGAACAGTGGTCGCACGGACCGCTCAGTTGAGTTAATGTAGGAGTCTATCAGCGTAAGATGCTAGCCCGTGCCTTTTACAAACCCAAGAGGGGAGTGACAGGAGAGTTCACTCCTCTCTTTCCTCAAAATGCAGGTTCCACGACAGTGTTTAAGAGTTTAAGACTGGTTCCAGACTTATGTACTATTGAACTTACTAGCGAGTGGCAAAGCCATGCTGAATAGTAAGTTCAATAGAACGTAAGACTGGATCTGGTCCTTAGCCTGTAAATACCTTCTCCTATCCACCATGTGTACGCACTGTACTCACCATTCGGAAAGATTACAGAACAGAATTCAGAATCCAATATGAAAACTTTGACATATGTGCAGAATACTATAATACTACACATGTGTAAGTATGATGATGATTATTAATAGTAATAATGATTATAATAATAATAACAAAAGAAGAAGAATATATTTTTTGTAAAAAAAAAAAAAGCTACGATACTTACATAACATACATATTTAAAATGAAATCCATACCTCTTATAAAGAGATTATACTTAAGCATATAAACAAATAACTAATGATGAATCCTTGAAGGGCAATGATAAAAGATCATGTTTAGATAGGAAGTCTCCAAGTGTTTGCTATACAGTATTTGCAGTTATTATTCAAAATGTCAAGAATTCCACTTCAATATTTAGCAACAATGATTTCATTAAAATCCAAGTGGCTTTGCCCATTTAATTTTAATTACGACCATTGCAGCCAAATATTGAAGTGGATTTTTTTTTGGTTACTAACTGATTACATTCTAAACAGAATATTTTAACTATTGCATTCAATAGCAAAAACTTGATTGTTTGTTGCACAAGTAAATGAAGGGTATATTAGGGGTTTCACTACCTCAATAATTTATGTAAACTGAACATTGTTAATGCAAATATTTTATTTAAAATCTTCTCCTGTCCATTCATTTATGTCATAATAATATATGTTTTTATATCATAAATCGCATCTAATCTGATACAATGTATTTTTATGGTGCAAAAAATACAGATAAGCAAATTAGATGCCTCCCTCCAATGTTTCTTTAAGATTTAAGTCTACTGCAGTTTAATTTCTGTTCAGATTGTATAAGGCATGAAACAATTCTGAGCAAGGTGCAGAAGTATTATAATCCCCTTAGGTCAAAATTTTCATTGGTTCCATATACAACAGAGAATACAAAATGATATTGCATGCCCTAAAGGGCACATTGGAGAGAGTGTTAATATAATGAAAAAAGTTTCGCCTTGCAGTGCTATATATAATTTAAAAATATGAAAGTAAACAAGTGAGGTTAATGCAAATTTACTATCACTATGTCATCTTTAAATTCAGGGGAAAATGGTTTTAAAATAGATTTCCTTGCTGCACTGAATTCTTGTAAAAATGTAACCAGTATCAAATCCAACAATTTATCATCCTCATACAAGTTTCATAATATAAAGATTGATAATTACAAATAAAGCTATCCATTATTATTATTATTATTTTTGATATAACCCTTCTTTGTGACTTAGCAAAGACACAGTGACCTTGATTCAGCCTTTTAAGTAGGTAATACATGCACATCATATGAAAATAAATTGCCTTATAGGTTGTCCCTCTATATGTGGATACTCTGAATCAGTATTGCAATTAGTACAGCTTTTTAAAATGTAAATGTGTTTTTTTAAGTAACTTCAATTGTCACTTTTTTGAGGGTTTAGTTTTAATATTTTAAACCTAATACCGCAATTCATAAAAATATTTTCAAATATGGACTGGAATGGCAGACCATATAGGAGAATATTTAAGTGCCTGTAAGGTATTTTTAGGTAAAGGAAAAAAATCACACTTGACACGTGCAATATGGTATGTGCTGCTGCAGAAACATGTAATCTGATATTTTTCGCACCATAAGACGCACCGGACCATAAGACGCACCTAGTTTTTAGAGGAGGAAACCAGGAAAAAAAATATTCTGAACCAAATTGTGAAAAAAATATTTAAGAAACTATAGCAGAATAACATTTCAGCCATTTAAAGTGAATAACATTCAACATTGGCATTAAGAACCATTATAACTGTCATTAACAAATAGAATCCAAGGAGCTGGTAGCACTCTTTTTGGGGTTTTTATTTTATTATTTTTTTTTATTTTTGGGGGGGTTTTATTTAAATTTTTATTTTTTGTGGGGAAGGGAAGGGTTTTTTATTATTTTTTTATTTTTTTTTGGGGGGGGGTTTAATTTTATATTTTATTATTGTGTGTTTCACTGTGTGACACTGTGTGGCTTTTAGTACCGTATATACGGTACTTACCGTATGCAGTCAGTCTGGCAGCGTCTGACAGGCGTCCCTGCCTGCAGAATGCCGTCTGCCACAGGAGTGGAACAGCAGGGACCCGGAGGACAGCGGCAGACAGTGGAAGACCCGGAGGACAGTGGAAGACCCGGAGGACAGCGGCAAACAACTCTGACAGCGCGGGACCCGGACTTGCGACGAGGCAGAAGAAATGAAGATTCAAGATGGCGGCCGGAAGCATCGGATCCCTTTCCAGGTCAGTCCTCGCTCCCCGG
>JABWIB010005208.1:23773-34980 GCA_016617825.1 Platyplectrum ornatum
GACAGATAGATAGATAGATAGATAGATAGATAGATAGATATTATTATTATTATTGAAAATAAAATTTAGAGAAATGTTAATTGCTTCTGGCAACTGTTTACACAGACGGATCTGTCACTCATCCCTTTATAAAGACAATGACTCCTAATAATAGCTGAACAGAATCTAGAGAACAGAGTAACTCCGGGGGTTGAAGATGAAATAACTTAAGGTCACATTCACGGTCTTGTAAAGCTATAAAATGACTTTAATCTACAAGCAAGGAAAATCACACAATGTTATATGAGAAATTACAATCTCTTCTTACAGCTCGCTTTGGAAAACGCAACAAAACNGATATGTCACAGAACACATATAAGTAATAAGTAGAGAAAAGTGTCAAATTATTATTACACAGCAAATATAATATATTAGCAGGCTATACAATTGACAGTACCTACAGAATTAAAATGAACTCACCTGGCTACTCTGCGACACATTTTTATATTAATCTTAGAATAATATATTAATGCTNAAATATTAGTGTGTATACAATGTTAAGAACATTGTGATAAGNCTTCTGGATTATACCTTAAGGTTTAAGTAATGAAAAACTGGGCTTTCCGTATGTAACCCTCCACAAAGCAATCCGTATGGAAAATTCTTAGCCCAACCCATACTGTACAATTAAAATGCTTCCTTCCCCACACATCAGGTCAAACGCAATGCACGCATCATTAAGATACAACCCACATACATAGCTCTGAAACCTTCATATGGAAATCTTAGATCTATGCCAGTGAGATGAAGCCAATGTAATGGGACCTGGGCTGAGACAGTGATAGATCACCGCCTTAAGCCCCATTCGATACATAGAATGGACNGGACTTGATGATACCAAGCTTCGGACATCCTTATTTAATTTGTGATCTAGTCATTGATGGGGTGGAGCTTCAGTTTGTGATTTGCATAAATCTCACCATCCACCTCAACCCCACAATACCAGCTTTTGGTTTCTCCAGGAAGGGAGAAACCAAATGTTAGGAAACTTTTGCAGATCATACACAGAGGGTTTCGGCATCCACATCAAGATTCTTAGTTNTGCATATGGTCCCTGGTGCTCAAAGTGAAACTTCAAAATGTCTTTTTAAATATTATTTATTTGTAGATCGGTGATGAATTATAAGTACTTGTTCCTTACAGGTATTTTTGTTTTTCTCTTGAGCTATTTCTCTTCACAATTCCTGTAAACTTCTTCTTATACAGTTTCNGTGCATATCTTTGTATTCTAATACGTTTTATCCTTTGAAGAATGTCTATTGTGAATCATAAATAATGAAAATAGGAATACATATCCATCAAAATGGTCTGCCTATCTTGGTTGATCTTTTGCAATATTTCCTCCATACCATAATTTATATTCCTCACTACTGGGATTTGTATGAAAGTCAGAAGATGACCGCTGGACAGAAAGTAAAACAGAAACATAGTTTGTGTATTATTCCTTTAGCTTTTTTTTATATTAAAAATGGGCACCATCACGCACACACATGCACATTAAATTATTCAAAACTTACTTGTCCAGGAGGAGCATTTTCACAAACATTGGTCTCATATTCCATAGCAAATTCTGGAGCATTATCGTTTATATCCAGTATGCTAATGGCAACATAGCCTTTCCCAATCTGTGCTGGATTTTCTGTGTAGAATATGCACAAGAGAACAGTCAATTAGTCTTTGCTTATGAACATGTTTNTTATATTTTTAAATTTGTTATTATGTTCCCACTTTAACACTGACAAAATGGTTATACAGTTCATCCAAGCAAGAAAGCAATGTATACAAGGCGAGCAGACAGTCAGAGGTAATGTATGTATACATAGACCATAATACAAATAACATTGTATTCTCAGTCATGTGCTTCAGATTCCTTATTCAGGGATTCCACCAACCACTTTATTCTAAAGATATGGGCCTAAATGTACTAAGCAGGGAGATTGCAGGGAGATTTATAAGTGAGGATGTTGCCCATAGCAACCAATCAGATTCAAGCTCACATTCATCATTATGTAAAATNAAACTGAGAGCTTGAAGCTGATTGGTTGCTATGGGCAACATCCCCATTTTTCAATTTTCCTGCTTAGCAAATTTAGACCATGATGTAGTTTTTCTTTAAAAACTGTAAAGGCAGGGGCAACGGGGCTGAGACAGACTTNTAACATAGATTTGCGTGAGGCAGCGCTAACAGCCAATAGTAGCTTCCACCCTCCTATAATAACTTGTTTTTAACAGCATTTATTAATTTGATCGACTAAGCAGTAATTGCATTACAGTTGGTTTCAACACAAAAAGGTGTAAATCTGATCACACATAAACCGTACTAAACCATGAGGGGCGAGAAACTGAATAACATTCATTTTTCATTGTATGCATAGAAAACACTTTTCTTTGCTTTTATATTCACTCCAAAATATACAAGTTATGTCCCACTGAAAGATCTTTAAGATTTATGATTGTGTGGGGAGATTTATTTCCAATTTACAGCAGACTCCCTGTTGTAAACTGATATATACTATAGCCAGACACTTTCACACTTTCAGTCTATAGTTGCAGAAAATGGCTTATGAGAAGAAAATAACATTCAGTATTTCTGAATGTTGTTAGAATTTCTTTTAAATCCCACAAAGGTTTTACTTTCTTTAAACAGAATAGAAGAGCATTTTCCGTGGATATCTGATTTCTCTTGCAAGAAATAGATGTTTATTTCAATGTTACAAAATAAGAGTCTGCTACACAGGCACAGGTTGATAGGCGGTAGCATATCCCATAAACGTGACAGAAGTATAAAAAGAGGATTATTTTACATTATTTTGCCCTTTTTTTGTCCATGACTATGAGCAGAACTTTGGCTGATCCAGAGTTTTGACATAAGGGCAAAACAGGTAACTTTTTCCACATTTTGTTATGTTGCATCCATATTCCAAAACTGAATTCAATGACAAAATCTGAGCGTTTGCAAACAATAAAAATGGTATCTTAAGATAGCCATTCACGGGCCGAATTTCATCCAAAACCCACGATATTCGTGAGCTTTGGAAAAAATCGGTCCATGGATGGACATGAAAAAAAAACCCCAACAGCGTCCAAACGCCGGGAAAATAAACAAAAGACATTGGTGATCAAACGGATTTTCCGATTGATCGCCGATCTTCGTTTGTTTACAAAAAAAATAAAAAATACCTGTATATATCTGACACCGTCACGCATATACAGCGTCCTCTCCGTGCAAGACGGAGAGGCCACACCACAGGGAGATGGAGCTCCGCTGTGGTGCCCAGTGAAGACATCTGAATGGTGAGTACATTTTAATTTAACTTATTCCTTTTTTTTTTTAGTTTTTTTTTTATTCCACCTATGGCCATCATGGGAACGACATTGTTCCGTGGATGTCCAGCAGACATCGGTGCCGTTTGTCGGTGCTGATTTTGGCCACCTTTAGTGTGCGGTCCTAAATTATTATGCAAAACTTTACATATGGTAAATAAGTTTTCTACATTATTATAATTATGTTATCATGTGTAACCTTAATATTCACATGTTACTACACGTCTTTTATTCTTCTCTGCAATGGTTTTACAATATATGATGTCTTATAAGACACTGACAGCATCACAGTGGATATATTCAGTGTTGTTTATACTGTATGTGGCTGTACATTACATGGATATATGTTCTGACATGCTGCTGTTGTGTGGGAGAATAGAAAAACAAAAGCAAATGCAATTTGTGATCCATGCCTGTATTGTTGTCATGAACTACTACAGACATAGCAGGAAAGGTGTAAATAAGTGAAAATAGAATTCTAACACTATATCCTTCCAATATGATCATATGTAAAGTCAGGAAGATAAAATGTTGCTTATAACAGGCTGTCAGACACATTAAGTAGAGGTGGTGCCAAAACCATTCATCTCATTTTGATGTAACAATTTCACTCCGACCTGTTATACAGAAAATAGGTTTTAAACACTTTATCTCCTGAGAGTTTGTGGTGAATTGGGTCACACAAAAGTTTTGTGAAAGAAAAGTTTCCCTTCTATAGCTTTCCAGATTGCAAGATCTGATATATTTTGCCAGTATCAAAGCTATTGAGAAGCATTTTCTTACTTGAAAGTCATAATACATATGACTATAATATATACATATATTTAAATACCTGATTAATAATAGAAATCATAGCTTTATCAATCAATATTGCTAACTTTTTTTAATAAAAATNATTGCATTAATAAATAAATATATTAAAAATATCTGTCTACTTACGGCTCTCAATAGCTAAAACAGTGATATTGTGAACAGCATTGGTTTCTCTGTCCAAAGGCTTTGCTATAGTAATAAGTCCAGTGGTAGCATCAATGTTAAAGTATCTCTCCAGGTCTGTATTTCGGTCAATTGAGTATCTGTGTTAAGGAAAAAAAAACAGCTGATTATTTATTTATAAATTGGTTTATAAAAGGTAATCNTCTTATACAATTACTATATGATACACATATTATTTATGTAAAATAATATGTAAAATAATAAATACAGTGGTGTAGATCCAGAGACTGAAACCAGTATTACATCTTGTATTTATGGACCTAAATCCCGATTGTCATTGTCATCAGCAGCACTAGTATAGTGAGGACATGCTTAGTACCTTAGGTACTATTCAGGTACTGTACTTTCGCATTGCCCTCATCTCGNGGGAAGTTTTCAGGTAGAATCCACTGATTTTATATGTGTATGAGGGGGACTGGCCATCTCTCCCCATATGAAAGGCTGGATCAAGAAGGGATTCTGGATCATATACATTAGCACCCCTGCCTGCTTATTTATTTCTTTTCTGTCAGTTTCCCCATGTGTTCGCCATGTTATGGGGATGAGGAAGTGGATTCACAGAGGCATAGAAGTTTTTGAGAAAGTGTAGCTCAAACGGAACGTGGATGCAGCAGAACGTCTGATCCAGAGTTACGTGTTCCCTTTTCCAAAAACATTGGTTGTTCTGAGCCAGCAACTACCAGTGTACACATGGGATTTTTTGCTTTTTCTCTTAAAATTAAAAACAAAAGAACATTGATTAAATTAATTAGTAAAATCTTTCTGTACTCTAACATGATGAGGAAGTGTAGGGACCTGAGAGATGAGGCACATTGCGGAATGTGAGAGGCCTGCTAATCANACAGTAAAGACTTAGCTAAGCTCTAAACCATGATCCTTATTTACACANCGATTCCATTTTCCATGTGAATAAACGTTATGGTAGAGTCTTGGTGACTTATGTCCCTTCTGTTTAAATGATTATTATAGTGTACTTCCACTGCCACTATGCACTTTGGCTATTAAATATGGATTTAGTCTATTATTATTATTATTATTATTATTATTAATATAGTATTATATATTATCATTTAAGTAGAACTCCAACCACCCAAATTAACAAGATTAGATTAGAAAACAGTTTGTTCAGATAAATGCTCAATGCTGTGTGTGACTGGATCACACAGAGCACAGAGCACTTTTACGTTACAACAGGTATAATAATAGCACTTACCCCTATGTATCAATCCCCAATATCCTATAGAATGTAAGCTTGCGACCCATTCTGTTTGTTACCACCTAGTCATGTCTTATTGACTGTTCAAATTGTAAAGAGATACGTAATCTGATGGCGCTATATAAAAACCTGTTAACAAGTATATAAATGGACATGTGGCAATGTATATTTGCAATGACCCTTTAAACACAGCTATACGTGTAACTTATATCTTTTACAAAATAGGCAGGCAAACAGTTACACACTAATGTATAACCTCTAATGGATGTTTAGACTAAATAGAATCAATTTCCCTACTAATCCCTTTTTTCATTATGCTGTCACATCTTGTGCTATGTCAGATAGTTAAAGTAAAGGATAATATATGGTGATTTCACACTATGTAAAAGGTTTGCACAGTTGCTGCCTTTCTCAATTTCACATGTCAATGTGTGTGCCGTTTTGTGTGAAGATGCAAGCCTTTCACAGTGAGAAATAATTTAATTTTCTCCATGAGCACATGATCAATGAGGCAAAAATTAAAGTTTTTAATGTGAAACGTGGGTTGTGACCTAAATGTAAAAACATGAGCAATGTCTACTGTGTCTTACTCCAACTATAGTTTTTAGTGTCGTATTTTTGTTAATAAATATTGTATTTAATTACTGATTTATTTATATTACTATTCTTCCCAGCAGGATAAAATAACAATATATAATTAATATTTAGTGCATGCATAACCCGCATACAATTACACTTCTGATGTATGTACTGTACATTTCTGCTGCAATATATTGTCATTGTATTGGCGTATTATTTTAATAGTGTCATTTAATTGCAGTGCCAGATCATTGCACCCATTATTTCTGGTACATTGGATATTTTATAATAGTCTCTCAAGGTAAAAATTACAGCTTAAAGTGCACCTGTTGCCTTATCGCATTGAGAGCATGAGTTTCTAAGCAAATTTATTTAGAGAATGTGATTCAGACATATTGTATTTGCTTCATAAAAGGTGCTTGTTAGCGGTTCTATTGAATATTGTTTTTCCTTGCTTGTAATGGTTTCCAGTCATTTGTACTTTGGTAGAAGGACACATTTCTTGAGTGTTCTAGAAAAATGGTGTTTTATTGACCGCTCATTGTGGATTTGTCAGAGGGTTCGGGCAGCACAAGGTCTGGTCCTCGTACTTGTCCTTTTTCGAATGGCAGAGAAGACATTTGAATTCACTTGTGAAGCAGAGGTGCAAGGTCAGTGACCAAGACAAAGAATGGGGCCCTCTTGTTTTCAGTGTCACCTGTGTCAGGCTTCTAACAGGCTGGGCAATCAGAAAATGATTTCCACTGTTCCATTGATATGGAGGGAAGCAAAAGACCACTGCACAGACTTTTGCATGATGAACATTTTGGACAGAGCACACAGTGACATCCCCAGACCTGCTGTCTGCCATGGAGCCTTTTACCTTACAGTGAAGCAATGCCTGTGCTTATACTATCAGATAACTTCATGCATGATAAATATAAGGAGCAATGGAGCCTGCAGAACAAGGCGATGGCAAACTTTGTGCCTCCTTGTCCATAACCTGAACCCCATTTTGTTAACCAAGGGGATCTCAAGGGCCGAGATTTGCATCTATAAAAAAGGCAGGCAGAATTTTTGGGCACCTGGTTGAAAGAGTGTAATCTCATTCAGAAAGATGGGCTTTTAGACATGAACCGTGACTTTAAACATGTGGTGAGATTGGAAAGTGGTGATGTTGCCTCTAGCAACTAATCAGATTCAAGATCACAGTTTCATTTTACAAACTTGAGAATGTGAACTTGAATCTGATTGGTTGCTATGGGGAACATCCTCACTTTTCAATCTGACCGCAATCTCGCCGCTTAGTAAATATACCCCTTGGAGGTGAAAAATTTTATCAGTGTTGATCTTGATAAGAAAACTCTGCCTAAGAAAGAAATCCTGAGGGTCAGTGAGGCAAAGCTCAAAGAGGGAATGTTCGTAGGCCTTCAAATAAAAGTGATGTTTAATAGAAGCTTCGATTGCCCACTTAATCAAGCCACAAAAAGCTGCATAGGATGCTCTCAAGAACATTTGCCAGAACTTCTTCGTGAATCATAAAGCAGAGAATTACAAAAAGTTGAAAATGTTACAAGACCATGAGGTGTAACATTTTTGTAAAGGTCCACTTCCATGGGGGAAAATCACAGTAGAAAAGCCTATGTAACCACATGTTATGTCTGATACAATGCCATGCCTTTTTACTGTGCCTGTCATGTTAATATATATATATACTTCTGTAAAATTGTATTGCATCTCATTTAAAAGCCTTGTGTGATAAAGACATTTAGGGGTATATTTACTAAGCAGTGAGATTGAATAGTGGGGATGTTGCCCATGACAACCAATCAGATTCGAGTTCACATTCTCCTGAATGTAAAACGAAACTGAGAGCTTGAATCTGATTGGTTGCTAAAGGCAACTTCCCCACTTTCCAGTCTCACTGCAATCTCACCGCTTAGTAAATATACCCCTTGGTCATACACTATGCAATAAATTGTTTCTATCAACCACCTTTAGTCAATAGTGGGTAAAACCATATTGAACTGCAGGGGACTTAAATTTAATTAGCTGCACTCAGTATTACAGATGAGAGATGATGTTACCTAGCACAAGTCTAATAACAGTGTAATACCCCGTTCACCCTGACTAAACTACCCTGGTAGTAAAAGACTGAATTACCCTGGTTATTAACCCCCATTAACACTGCTGAATTACCCTGGCAATTCGTAAACTACCCTGGTTAACACCGTTCACACTGAACCAGGGTAGTTAGGTGAAACATCAGTTTAAATCATTAAAATTGAGCAGTGCTTGGTTTAAAAAAAATTAAAAAAAAGAAATAATTAAAGTATTAAAGCAAGAGATGTAAGAAAAAATATTAGAAAAATATAAAAACAAAAAGTTTAAAAAGAAAACCTTAAAAATGTATTAAAAAGGTATAAAAAAAACAGTATTTAAAAATAATAAATATAATAATAAAAATCATTTAAATGAATATGAAAAAATAACAAAAAAATAATAACATTATTAATTGCCAAATTATTTGAATAAGTATCATAATAAAAGCAATGCAAAACAATAAATTATGGACAAAACATATTTTTTTATTTAACTTTTTTGTAACTGGTGTATACATTGTCAAGTGGACGATGTATACGATGGTCCTGCTGCAAATAATAAAATATAACGGGTGATGTATATACCAAAGCACAACACTGCTGTGTTGTGCTTCGAATCATACAGCAAACGTTATATTTAATTATTTGTTTTCTCATGCACTGTAGCGCTTACAAGCCAGCGATCACACAGCAGTCAGCTGACGACCATTTAGACGGCTGCTGACAGTGCACATGGTGTGACAGTGAGAATCCATCACAGCTGTTTATGCCATTATACCTGCCCGGGTAGTTTTACCCAGGCAGGATGCATTCACAATAGCAAGTACCTGGAATGCAGCAGGGTAATATCCTGCTTATGTTCCGGGTATTACAGGTGGAAGACACTGACTCTGTCATCTGCCCGGATAATAGCCCTCTGTGTGAACAGGGTATAACAGTAACACTGGTCAGTATCTGTGAGCAAAATGTAAAAATAAAGTATTCCCTCAGCATGCAAACACTGACATTCATTTTACCTCCCTTGCAATTCACCATGGTTTTACCCACTCTTGACTAAAGCTGGTCAATTGGAACAATTTATTGCATAGTGTATGGCCAGCTTTAATCTGCTGTTTAGTATCACCTCTCAAATCAAGCACTACTTTGCAACATTTGTTTCCCCTGCAAGTTATCCATTGTTTTGACAGGTGTAACTTTCCACTTTATTTCGCCTTATTTTCAAACTTTGGATCCTGTCTTTGGTTAATTCTGTACATTATTTCTTCTACTGCTTTATCCAAAACTTAGTTTTAATGTTTGCCAACATAACATTACTGCAAACATATCTTTTGTACTGCGTGCATAATGGAAACCATAACATTATTCTTTTGTTGATTCAAAACACCAAAGTATTTGTGACTGGTCATAATAAAGAAACTATAAAACATGAGAAATAAAAGAAACAGAAATGTTTATACCTCACAGGGCTGTTTGTAGAATCTGGGTCATGTGCAGTTACAATGCCTATACTTGTGCCTATTTTTGCTGCTTCAGACTCAACCATTGTATATAACTGTTGTGAAAATACAGGAGGTTCATCCACATCTTCCACTGTAATTTTCATTGTTGTTGTATCCATAAAAGGACCAACACTGAGAAATCGATTGTCAACATGTTTATTGGATGCTTCTATTCTTAGTATATAACTGGTCTTTGTTTCATAATCCAGATCCTGCAAGAAACATGGGAAAATGTGCTTTATAGTATAAAAGAAAATCTTTATAGTATAGAAAAATAACATTAAGTTATTATATTACGTACATTAATATTTCATGAAATATATCTTTAAAAAACGTTGGTTTCATAGGACCTCTGTGAGACTTTTTTTTTTACTATAAGTGGTGGCCAAGTCGAGGATTAAGCCCTTTGAGCTCAAATGGCTCAAAAGCGGCTGCAGCAAAGAGCATGAACCATGTTCATTCTGATGTATTATACCATATGTTGCAGCACATCGTGTTCCATCTGTAGTTTTCTAAGAAATGATAAACCACTAAGGATCACTTATTAGTGGCAGGAGGATTTCTCACTAAGAGGGAACACAGTTCTGGTACTACTGTTATGAATCCAAGTGCAGTGAGGTGGTGAACTAGAAAAAAAAGAAACTGACTGTCTGTAACAGGGGTCATTCATGGGCTTATGGAATTATCATTATGGGAGCAGAACAATTTTTCAACACCATATAATTGCCAAAATACTTGACATTGTCTTTCTATTATTTTTTGCTGGATCAGGTAAATGTTACATGATGTAACTATATCCTCTTATAAAGAGTCAAACATTGGTACATTTTATCCATTAACTGGAAATCATTGTTTTTAATCCATCATCAGAAGTCACATGCAGTCCCTGTACTTGTCAGCAGAGAATCATCTGCCATCAGCCTGTCTGCAAAATCTTTTACCGCACTTTGGATCAGAACTTTTTGCAATAACTTATTTCTCAGTCACCTGAAGGTCATATTTCTTCCCACGTCCCCCTATCCTAAAAGGAAAGGTCAGAATCCTGTTTACCAAGTCCCAGTTTGACTGAAAATGTGGTATATCTGAAAAAAAGAGGCTACCGTTATGACCCTCCTCCCTGTGGTCGTGGTGCAGAGGCAGGGAAAAGGGGCTACCGTTATGACCCTCTACCCTATGGTCGGGGTGCAGAGGGAGGGAAAAGGGGCTACCTTTATTACCCTCTTCCCTGTGGTCAGGGCCCAGAGGCAGGGAAAAGGGGCTACCGTTATGACCCTCTTCCCTATGGTCAGGGTGCAGAGGGAGGGAAAAGGGTATACCTTTATTACCCTCTTCCCTGTGGTCAGGGCCCAGAGGCAGGGAAAAGGGGCTACCGTTATGATCCTCTACCCTATGGTCGGGGTGCAGAGGGAGGGAAAAGGGGCTACCTTTATTACCCTCTTCCCTGTGGTCAGGGCCCAGAGGCAGGGAAAAGGG